>JAEANM010006095.1:0-18917 GCA_017656035.1 Myanophis thanlyinensis
CTTGAGTTTGGGGGGGGGGGGAAGAGAGGAGGAGGAGGGGGATGAGAAGGAGGAGGAAGGGAGGCGTAGTCTATGGCTGGAAAAGGATGGAGGCGCAAAGCATTTTTGTCTGAAGCGCGACTTGGGCGAAAAAGGTGGCTGCCGTTTTCCCCCCTTCTTTCTTTCTTTCTTTGCTGGATGTTGTGGCGTCGCCTTTTCTCCGGCCGGATCGTTGGGAACAAAACAAAAGGCGTCGGAGGAGGAGGATGGAGGGACGGATGGATGTATTGAGGCTTCCCCCCCACCCCGCTTCTTTTCTTTTTGCTGAATGGTTCCTGGGGTGTGTTGTGTGATCCGGGGGGTGGGGGTTGCAAAGCATCTGAGTGAGCAACGGTGGTGGGGGGCTCCCGCGGCAAATTCCCCTTCGGGTTTAAGGAAAGAAAGAAAAAGCTAAGCGAGGCTGATCCCGTAGCCGTTTAAGACTCTCAAATCGCCGGCAGCTTGGATAGCGCTGCCTAATTCCGTTTAAATCGCAGGGTTCGCTCTCCGTCCGTGAATGGTGGCGGGGAGGGAGGGAGGGTGGTGGGACTGCAGGCAATAAGAAAGCTTGAGGGGGATGCTTTGAGCGGAGAGGAATTCCTTTGGGGCAGAAAAGTCGGCTCTGAAGCAGAAGATAATATTTCTTTGCTGTTTTTGTTTTGGGGTTTTGGGGTGGTTTTTTTTTTGGGGGGGGGTTGTGTTGTGTTCGGATGCTAATTTGCCTTTGTGGTAGGGCTGGCCCCATTAACTTTCTGCTCACGTCCTGATGAAGATCAAAAGCAGAGGGAAGCAGCAGAGAAGCTTGCCGGGTTCTCTGGTTTCATGCATTGTTGGAAATAAGAGGAAGGGGAATTGGAGAAGGGAAAGGGGGGATAAGAAAATACCTCAAATGGAGGTACATTTAAGACATGCACCATCCTCCTCTCCCACTTCACACACACACACAATGTCCTCCAAAAGTGCCTTTTTATTTCCCCAACTCCTCACCTAAGAAATCTGTTGGTCTTGATTCCTGAACAGTGCCTTGGTATGTCACACACCATTCCTGGTGGTGGGCAAACAGTTAAGAGCTTTCCAGTCTTGCAGAAAAATAAATTGCTTTTTTTTCCCCAAGACTTGATTGATTGGAGTGTGGTGAGAGAGAAAGTGGGAAGTCCAGGCAACATGAACCCTGCTTTTTAAATTCTTAACATTTCATTGCTTTTGTCTCCTTGGGTCCCAGCCCTTGATTTTATTTTACTTTTTTTTGTCTGACCAGGAGTGGTGAAACTGAATCTGTTCCAAATTAACCTCCTTTTTCTGTTTCTGATTGGAAGGTAAAAATCCCTCCAGTCCTTCCCACCCTCCCAAACTATTCCTCCCCTTCTCTAGTAATAGAGGGCAGGAAAGGCAATGTGAAAAGGCCCCCTGAAGTTTGTTTGAGTCAGGGGATAACCTGGCTGAGCCTTTCCCCATCTCTTTTGAAAACCTTGGCTGTTGAATGGGGAGGGACATCATGGGAAGAAAGGCTCTTGATAGCTATGGGGGGGGGGGGACTTGATGAGGCTTTGTTCATCCACACTGTTCCTGGAAGAGTTAACTTGCTGCTTATGTCAGATCAGTAAGGCAACCAAGGAAAAGTATTGCAGTTACACACTGGCAGCGTGAGGTGGGAAGTGAATTCTGCTAATGCTCAAACAAATTACTCAGAGTTTTAAAATAGATGCAGCATCTATTTGAATCATTTGTTTTTCTTTACTGACTCCTCTAATGATAACTTTTCCCTCCCCTTTTCAGATTGTGTTTTATGATTAATAGTCTCTGAAGAATAAACTAGTTCAGGGAGAGTTGTGTGTTCAGCCATGCAGTGTTTTGTTGGAACAGAGAACAGCAGAGCCTGTGTTAAGAGTATCTCAGGTATCTTGGGCTGTGGTTGAGCTTACATTCCTGCTAGGATGCTTTGGCTGTGTTTTGAGGAATTCTAACACAAGATTTTGAATAAGAGGTAGGAAACGGATTGGAAAATGATGCCTATTGGTATAGACACTCTGGGTTAAGAGTTGCTTTAAGGAATGTTGCTTTTTAAAGGGTAGCTCTTAGCCCCAAACATTAAATACCCCTAGTGGCTGTGCTACTCTGCCTCAAGGCATTTGCGTGAAATATAAAAGCTGCAGCAAGATTGAATTTGGATTTTATGGATGTTGAAACAAGTTTGCAAACATTTTACTAGGAAATGAGGATTCTTTGGGTCTTAGGTCAACTTTTGGCCTCATGTTCATAACATACAGATGGTTCTGTATGAGGTATAATATTGATCAGTTAGTTGAATGTTAACCTGCGCAGATGACTGTATTGTATTGTAGTTTTCAAGGCATTCAGTAAATCTACTTTTGCTTAGGCTTTGCAATTAACAATACAGGAGTGCTACAGACTCGTAATCTGATAAAAAGTGCTTTGATACATAACTGGTGCGAAAGGGATTGTTTGCCACAGGTTTGTGTATGGTATTTATCGCTTTCTTTATAAGTATGTGTTGAGGACTTGTGACCTCAGCCACATTGGCTCATACCATCAAATGCTGAGAATAAAATTCAGTGTTGGCTGCAGGGTTTTTTGTTACTAATGTAACTGTTCGAATCTGGAAAAAATGCATTTGTTTGGGCAGTGGTGACAGTGAATTTAATATGACTGTGAAAAAAATAATGGTTTGAGTGAATTGTAATCCTGTTCAAAACATTGAAGTTATAGTCAGTGGGACTTCATTCCAGGTATACATGCATCAATTACTATATCCAGGGTATAGTGAAGTATCTGAAACCCCCCCAACTTTGGTGCTTTCAGTGGATAGGATTGGCTAAATGCAATAACGAAAACTTTGCATAATATTCTAAATTACAGTGGGATCTTTGGTTGCAATGGGCAGAGAGAAGGGATTTCATCTGGGACTACAATGACAAAGGATAAAAATCTTTCATATCCAGGTTTAACTGTGAGTCTTAGATTCTCAAACTGTGGTTTATTATCCTTTTCTGCAGTTTTGTCATGGCTGCACATTTTGTTCAATACATTTCTGGAGATTTGTACAACTAGGAAAAGTTAGAATGTAAGCCTCGGCTGTTGGCAAAAGGGGGCAGTATCAAACAATGCCTTGGCAATCTGTACAGGTCGATATGTGCATTTTCTTTTAAATATTGAAAGATGTGTAATTCTTATCCTCAGTTTATGATTTTGAGATGATCCAATTTGTGGAAAATGCTTTCTTTTTGTAAGGCAAGAAAGATGTAGTGTAGACTTTGTTTCGTTCATCTTGATGTAGGATGGCTTGAACAAACCAGCCAAGCCAGAGAACTTTCCAGTTAAAGCACTTTCTACTTTTATGCCTACTTACTTAGGAGTAAATACCATTGGACTTTCCACACAAGAAAGAGAGAGAAGGCTGATGTTAAAAATTGCTGTGGCTGAAATGCTTGGTTTATATTTAGCGTATCCAAAACAAAATCCTTAATTTGGCCTGTAACCTGCCTTTCAAGTAATTCTCACCCTCCCTTTTTAAATTCGGAAAGTGAAATGACCATTTTTTCTCTTTATAGGTTTTTTTCCTGAACTCCTTTCAGTTTATTGAGATGTAAGTAATCAGGCACAGAGATTTTATGTGCCCCATCTGAAATATATTACAATGTTCAATTCCCTCTTTACCAATAAATTAAAATAATAAGGGGGAGAACATCCTTTAAATTGTGCAAGCAACATATTTTATAGGGCACAAGTTAGAAAAAACAGAAGGTAGATAGATAGACTAAATGTATCAGCAGAATGTTTTGGAATGCGAAGCTAAACATTTGTAAAGTTTTGTTCCCCAGACAAGGGCCCAATAATTTCAGGTGACTTTATAATTTGTGCCAAAAGATTCCTCACCTCCCCCATCCTAAGTGGGGCTTCAGTGTTTTAAATAATACAGCTTTAACTCATATATTGACAATAATGAGAGAAGCTTTACATAGATGTTTTATTTATTTTATCTACTATTTTGAGGATCAAGCTTTTACAGTATGGATACAAACTTGTTCTTGGTTCTTGAATTTCTTCTTAATCAGAGTAAAGTTGAAATAGCTAAAATGTAAATTTATGCATTGATTTACAACCCCCCCATTTCCACTCTATAACGTCGTAGACCACTAATAAACTTTTCTCGGTGAATTTGAGGCCATCTCTTTATGGTGAGTTTAAAAAAGCAATGATTTTCTTTTTCCTTTTTCATTTTGCTAAGGTTAAGTTGTAATATCTTTTAGATCAACTTTACTTAAGTTATATGACAAGTAATCTTTGCTTACCGACTGCTCATTCAACAATGATTTGAAGTTATGACAGTGCTGGAAGATTTACAACTGGTCCTATCATGTCACAGTGCCTCAGAGTCACATGATTGTGATTGGGATACTTGGCAACCAGTTCATAATTACAATGGTCACAGCATCCTATGGTCATGTGAGTACTTTCACAGCCTGGCTTCAATTGCAAGTTGTGGTCACCTGGTGTCATGCTTAATAACTCTGCATGATTTTCTTAATAAGGCAGAACTAATGTCATAAATTGGGTAGTCACATCATGTTTCACTTTACATCAACATTGCTTAATGATGGAGTTGCTGATCTCAATTACAGTCAGTAAGTGAGGACTACCTATATTTTAAAATGAGTCTGACTTAACTCTATAGCCTTAGCATGGCACATATTAAGTAGTGCAAACACTTGTTTCTGTTTGGGTTATGGCTGTATTTATCCAGATTATTTGGGAACATGGCATCTCATATCTGTTTATTTGTTTTAGATTTCTCTTTAGTCTGCTAGGCTGGCCTTCTCAATCCTTTCCTGCTGTGAATGTTTTGGGGCTGTGCCTTCAAAAAATTTCAATCATTGTGGTAATATTGTTTGGGGAATACTGGGAATTGCAGTTCTATCTATACATCTGCAGGTTTTTATGGATATTGGATTCTGGTTAACTTATGGGGCACTGTGTGATACCTTTAATTCCAGATGTGGTGAGAGTCCAGAACTGAGTCTAGCTTAAAACCAGTACACAACAAATGAAACCACTTCCAAATAAAGGTACTTTACCAGAATCTACTATTAAATAAATTGCTAGTTACAGACTGAGAAAAGTGACAGCTATACACAATCTTACTTTGGATTTTGTTTCTTAAAAATAAGTGTTAATTCCTTGAGGGAATTTTTCTTCCCAGTTATCAGGTGTGTTCTCATTTATCACATCTGTTGATGCTATCTATGCTTGTAACTGCAGCTCTCTTGAAACCTACTTGTGAATCCACATAATGAAGTTTCATATATGGCAACAGTTATATAAAAAGCATGCCACAGTTTCAGGATACTTTCTTGTGAAAATGGAAAGTTTGTTTCTTAAAAAATGTATTTTTCTGTTTTCTGCAGAATTATTTTTAAGAACTTCACAGAATCTTGCACTAGAAATTAGCAATAGAAAATGTAGTTAGAATTTTTATGAAAACTAGCTTTTGGGAATTGATAATACAATTTTTATACAGTAGAGAAATTTACATAGAAAAGCTCCATATGTTGTGGCAGTTTCAACAGAATCTGATTAAAATTTTCAAATGTGCCTTTTAAAAACTGGAACGCTACTTTACTAACTGGGGCAAGAAAATGTTTTGGATTAAATAGTGATCACTTAGTCCTTATGGGAAGCCCAGGAAGAGGATCAAAAACAGTGCTTTTTGGCACAGGAACACCTGGAGAAGTTCAAGTCCTGCTTTTGCAAAGCAACAGAAATGACCTGCTCTGAGCTTATATGCATTTATTAATTCATGCCTTTTTCACAGTTATGGCCCTGAAAAACCCTAGGCAATATACAGGAAATAGTTCTCACACTGGTTTGTATTCTCATGGCTGCTGACTATACAGAGCTTTCTCGCCAATTCATGTTCTATTTTGTCATGCTAGCGTACTTCCAATATGTTTTCATTTAGTATTCTCTCCTGTATGCTCCTAATGCTTCTCTTGCAGAGATGCAAGATGTTTTTTTTCCTTTTTATGTGGGATCTAGAGATTTGGGAACAAAACTCACAAAACTCACACAACAAAACTCACAACTCACAACTGTTTTCTTTGGATGTGAAGAAATGATAGTTGTAGCTCATGGTTGTCCAACCTTTTGGCCTGCCTGGCTTCATTGAGTGAAAAGGCTTGGGCCGTGTATAAAATATATAATATAGTTAATATATACAACCTCCTTTATTTTTTAATATTTTTTATTATCTTGTGGAACCACGTTACCAGCTGTCTAGGGCCACAGGCAGCCTGTGGATCGTGGGTTGGAAATGCCTGCTCTAGTTTGTTGTTATTGTAGTTTCTCATACACGTTTACTGAATATATGAATGTGTAATATCTTTAAATTCTGTGAATATTGGGGTATGTACTGTTTCAAATCTGAAGGAAAAAAGATATTTATTTCCAGTACTTGTTTGAAACGCTGTAAACCTAATTTATCTTTTAACATTATCTGACCCTGGAAAAAGATACAGATGCTTTTAGAAAGTTCTTAGTTGATGATTCGATCACCTTTTTGGCCTGAAGTCCTGCAGAGCCCTAACATGGTGGACTCTGCTGCATAGAAAGAAGCAGCATTAGTGAGCTCATTGGCTTCCTGTCTCATCCTATATTCTTAGGATCTTGTTAAAGCATAATGATATGGTGAGCTGATATGAGGAGGACATAGCAGCCCATATTATGAGGTCCTACAGGTCATATTTATGTTTCAAATGCTGCTGCTTTCTAATTTTCATTTTCCTGATTTACTGCTTGAGTGCCTCCCTGGAGATATTGCAGTGTGGTACTGCTGTCCTTGCAGGTTATTGTATATCAAATATATACATGTTGCACTTGGGACTACAGCATCTAGTTAGAATTTCAAACATCACTTCTGTTGTGGATTTATTCTCAAATTTATCTAAGCAAAAATTCCATGACTCTGTTAAACGCAAGCTGCAGACGCTATATTGAGTCATTGTAAGCTTTACCTCTAGCTTATGACAAATGACATTACTTCTTCCTCCAAGGTTGACAGTAATATCCCATAAATGTATTCCCATTTGGTTCCCTGCTGCCTCCTTTTTCTCTGCAATTGACTGTTGACTTACTGCATTCAAAGGTAATTATCTTTTTCGACCTCAGGTGCATTCATTGCTTCATTTGCCTTTTGGACAGTCCTCATAAGCAGCTAGAGGAACTGCAAAATTTTTCAATTTATATGTGGTGCTCGTGGTTTGCTGAGATAGGAAAGACTGAAGGTTGTGGCCCTTCAGATGCTGTTAATCTACAGTTCTCAGCATCTTTCCCTGTGGGCAATGCTTGGTGGGGAGTTATAAATCTCCTATTTATCTTCCTCTTCCTCCTTCTCCTCCTTTTCTTAAAGCGTTATAATATATGATAGATGCCAAGAAGATTTTCCTTTTATTTTTGATTGTTAATTGTGAAGATATTTCCTGTGATGGTGAAGTAGATGATGGATATGTGTATCATATTGAATCATATTGAATATTATTTGGCAGTCATTCTCCTTTGTCCCGTTTGATTATCTATTCTAGGACCTTCTCCTGCTTCACATAAGAAATGTGCATCTTGTTTCTGTTGCATAGGTTTTGAGACAAAAGTGTTAAGAGATGGATTAATTATATGAAGCCTATAACAGATGGAAGATACACAGTCATTTCTACCCATGGAACCAACAAAGGCAGCTGGTAGATACAACAGTGAGAAATATAGAGTTGGACTGGATTGAAATACATTATATTTTAGATTTTTGAATAATGTTCTGTTATGAATGTAACAGAATACAGCACACAGCAATAATTCTTCAATATGTATATTGATAGACCCACAAAACATACAGTTACAGTTAGTCCTTAACTTTCAACTACTCATTTAGTGACTGAAGTTACAGTGATGCTGAAAAAAGTGATTTATGACTGTTTTTGGCACTTAGAACCATTGTAGCACCCCCACAGTCACATGATCAAAATTTGGGCACTTGGCAACTGGCATGTATTTATCACAGTTGCTTTGTCTCAGGGTCATGTGATCACCATTTGTAACCTTCCCAGATGGCTCCCCACAAGGAAGGAATATATATCCTAAAATAGAGCAGAACTCACTGAACAACTGCCTTGTTTAACAGTGGAAATTTTGGGTTCAATAGTCATCATAAATCAAGGACTATTTGCATGTAATAACTAAATGCATAAGAACTTTCTTCCCGAAAATGACTTAACTGTCACTCAGTGCACTTTACAGTATTGTCTTGTTTGAATCACATCTTTACCAAGTTCTTAATAATTTGGAATAAATTTATCTTGGCTGATAATATCTGGCATGAATCTGCTGTTTTGATACATTTAGAATTCCATTCAATCCTTACTATGAGTGATGCCAGAGATATAAAGTGGGGAGTGCTATTCATGTGCAGAAGGCTGAAGTTTTCTTAAGAAAACTAGAGAAAGCATAAATTTCCTAAGTCCATAATGCTACAAGCAGTATTTTGAAAACAACTGTATCTGTGATGTGCTTTGTTCTCTTATTTATTTGTATATTATTTTATATGTTAGCTTTCTTGAATTTTAGGAAAAAATAGAGTGTTGAAATAAAATTCTGTATTTTTATATGTTATGCAATTTATTCTAGTAAAGCTGTTTCTAACAGCATATTGCTAGTCACAAGTGAATTTACAGAGATATGTTCCTTATTAGCTCAGAAACTTATTACCTGGATAAATGACTTTCCTTCCGTCAATTATGGCATTTGGCCACAGTTAGAGAAAGGTTCCTACCCACCCAGCAGTTTGAAAGCATACAAATGAAAGTAGATTAATATGTACCACTTTGGTGGGAAGGTAACAGTGTTTTGTGTGCCTTTGGTGTATAGCATGCTGGTCACATGACCATGGAAATTGTCTTTGGATAGCACTGGCTCCTTCGGCCAAGAAATGGAGATAAACTCTGTGCTGTAGAGTCAGACATGACTGGTCAGATAAACTTTAACCTTTGCCTAGAGAAAGATGAGGTGACTTAAGTCTTTTGATTTTAAGATAAAGATGCTGTTGAGCTAAGCTGGACTTCTGATGGCTGCATGAAAACATTTTTTTCCTTGCCAACAGTATGGAGAGGTTTTTTTTTGCCTTTGTCTTCTTCCAAGATGTCTTTTTGGCTGATCCTGGAATTCAAGTTTTGACTAGACTTGACTGTGTACCTTCTGAGCTGAGACAAGGTCATTCAAGTGCTGCCACCTGCTGAGAACCCCTCCCCAAAACTAGACGTAGCATCTTCTTTTTAGGGATGGCCATCACTATAGTCTAATGGTGGTGAACCTTTTACTTATTGAGTGCTGAAAAGTACGTGCTTTGCGTGTGCCATCGCACTTTTGTGTGTCTCCTCCATACCACACAATCTGTGCATGCATACAGCTTTTGCACATGTAATGCACGCATGCTGTGCACAGGCACTCATGCACACATAAGCAGTCATGTATGCATGCACTGAAGACCAGCTGCAAATTTCCTGCTGCAATCGCGTGCATGCACAGTGGATGCCCGAAGACCAGCTAGGTCTCTGCAATCATACATGTGTGCTTATGCAATTGCATGTGCATGCTCAGCTGGAGGTAAGTTGGCCGACAGCTTGTGTGTCCAGCAAGATGGCTCTGCGTGCTACCTGTGGCACCTATGCCATAGGCTCGTCATCACGGCTGTAGTCTATGAAGTATAGTATGGCTTTTCTTTGGAAATTTTGCATATGTTTTATATGCGAGAAAGTGTGTGTGCGGGTCTATCATATTTCATTTTTTCTTTTTCATTTAAAATGAATTACGGGGACATAAGAGACTCATAGGTAGCATGATTATTTCTTTATACTCACAGGCCAATCTGTGCACAAAGCAGTTTGCTGTTGTGCCTATGCAGATAAAGCTTTGCTTGATGTTTAATTTTCTTTGCCCCAGGATTAAATTTTTTATAAGTAGTAAGGGGATAATTGAAAATATAATCATTTGCCTGTGACTGTATTAGATTTCTTTTCCCTGGTATTATTCTTTTCTCATACAATCAAATATAAAACTTCTCCCCATGTAGTTATGACATTGATGGGGTAATGCTGTGTTGTGTGTGTGTATGTGTGCATGCACGCACAAGTACATGTGTGTGCTCTTGAGGCTGTTGGCAAGCTCAAATCTTACCCTTCATTTAGGTACCCAGTAAAATGAACAATTAAAGGATTGGAGTGCAGCAGTGTGATTTTTCCGCTTGTATCCTTGCGTAAAAGATGAGGATTTAGTAGTTATTTGTCAAGCAGAGAGATGCGGAGTAATTTTATTGTGTAATTTCATTTTCCCCAGATACCAGAACACCATGCTGAAGTTGCTTTACAAATGGCTTAGGTAGTTCTTGCTATCTAAAAAAGTGAGCAGTGTGGTACAATTTTTAAGCATTTTGATTTGTAACAAAGGCAGTATTTTTCCCTTGGAGTCTAATTTACTAGCTTTACATTATATTTTGTGTATAGCTTGGCAGTGGAAAAATAAAAACAGCATTGAAATGTTGTTTACAGTATATCTTAGAAATACTGAAGCCTCTTCTACTTGGAATCAGCTTTTCACATCTTTATATCTTTGAGTTAACTTATGAGCTAGGCTGTGCTGTGTTGCCTTTGAAAATTATGGTTTCATTATGCTAACATCATGCTAATGGCATTTGTTGTTTTTTTTAAACTTCATAGATGCAGTTACTGATTTTTCATTTGGACACAATTTCTCTGTTAATAACGGTGCTATTGAGAAAACTAGAGCAAGCTAAATTGCAGAGATTTAGCCATAGTGTGCTGCCTTTAATTTTTGGTCAAGAAAAAAAAATATTGCTAAGACTTTGAACCTAAAGCCTCTTGTACTAGTGAGGCTTGAAACAACAGTGAATAAGGCAACACTTGGCCATGGCCTTGCTCATGGCCACTCATGTCTTGGTCACCTCCTGTCTAGATTGCTGCAATATACTTTACATGGAGCTGCCCTTAAAGATCACTTGGAAGCTTCAATCGGCCCAGAAAACAGCAGGACACACAGTAATGGGGGCCGTAAGTTTGTCCCTAAAAGACCTCAGATGGGCAAGCTGCACTGGCTTCCAGTTTCATTCTGCATGCAATTCAAGGTGCTTATTATCTCCTTTAAAGCCCCACATCCATCCATCCATCCATTCAAATTATAGAGCCACGTTATCTACAGGACTGTCCTTCCCTAAGGATATCTATCACCAGTTCAGATAAGGTGGGCACGTTCCTAGTCTCTTCCCCTAAATGTTATCATCTGATGGGAGCTATGAAGCATGCCTTTTCCATGGCAGCTTTTGCCCTATGGAACACCCTGCCCCCAAGACATTTGGCACACCTCTACTCTTCTGTATTCTGGCTTTGAAGATCTGGTTTCCCCCCCAAGCATTGGGAGAAGACTAGATAATCATTGGTGCCAGGTGTTTGTTGTTTTTTTATGTTTTAATGTATTGAGTTTTACCATTTTACAATGATTTTATATGCCTTTTAATTTTTGATTGGAGCTGCCCAGAGTTGGTTTGAAAGATGGGCATGTCTATAAAAGTTACAAGCGAACGGTTTTTTGAATGTAATGTTGGTTCTTTGATGCAAATTGGAATCCCGTGTTGAAAACCCACAGTGCTTCTTTCTGCTTATAAAATGGAGAGTTATTTTTCTCAGGTGGGGATTTCTGTTCCATTTAGAAGGCACCTGGTGACAAAAAAGTAAACATTTTGCCTACACCAATGTTCCGATATTTGTATTTAAAGATATTTGAATAGCTTAAGTTAGAGTCTAATGATAATGATTATGCTTCAATTTATCACTCTATTCAATCAGTAAATATACATTGATTCTGCATTCCTGAAGGGGTTGTTCCATTTTGGAAGAGTGGTATAGGTGTTAAATTTTAAAGACTTTGAAAGGATTTTTCTGTTGAAACCCAAAGAACAGAGGAATTGCCATGTTGTGGAATACACTGAGAGTCAGAAATGATTGACTTGACAAGATAGTTTTCTCCATGTTTTTGTATGGAACAGGAATTAAATTGGATTCATTCTTATATATTTTGAAATGGCGCCACATTGAAAGAATTTATACTACTTGAATAGAACGGATTCAGATATTCTGCTAGCTAAGAGCCCACATGCCATAAACAACGATGCATTGATCTGGACCTTAAATAACTAGTTTCCCTAGATCACACTTGCCTTTTAAAGTTTTTCACTGTTCATTGTTGAAGTGGAAGACCTACTATTGTATAAAAAGGAAATTTTTCATAAAAATTTTCATTGTTGAAGTGGAAGACCTATTGTTGTATAAAAAGGATTGACATGCTTATAACTCTCAGGTTTTTGTTAGCCTGTTATCTTCCTGCCTTTGACAGCAGTCTATAGATTCTAAGTGTGTTACCATCTTCAATCTAGGAGACAGGAATGAATAAGAAAAGGAAGCCTAAAACTTCTCCTTTTATGGGTTATGCTGTAAAAAGGCTCATGGGATTTGAAGCATGACTGGACATCAATCCTGTAACCACTCTCCTGCCTACTACGAGATTGTCAGATGATCCTGCTGTGAACAATCAAGAAATATTTCCAATCAAATAGTCTTTTTCTCTGGAGGGAGCCCACAGCAGTAGCCCAGCTGATGAAAAAGATCCTAAAGTGAAATGCATTGTTTATTCATAAACTTGCCTTATGTCATTTAATCTCTGCCAGGTTTATGCTGCTTGCATCAGCACAAGAAGATTTGTGCATTAAAGCAGAGAAATTATAACCTACATAGCAAGTCCCACACAGTCATATTTGATTTGAAAAAAAGGGGGGTACTTCTCAAGAGAAAGTGGAAAGGCAAGTTCCCTTCAGAAGGATTGGCTGTTATTTAAAACCATGGCAATAAGAAATTCAGGCACAGTGTATTCCTAAAATTAGGAACATGGCCCCAGAGTCTAAGGAAGAGAAGATACATGGTAGATTAATATTGGTAGTCTTTGGGTTACAACCACAGTTGAATCCAAAATCTATGTTGCTAAGTGAGTTTGTCCCATTTTATGGCTTTTCTTGCCACATTTGTTAAATGAATCACTGCGGTTGTTAAATTAGCAACACAGTTGTTGTTTGAATCTGGTTTCTTCATTGACTTTGCTTGTCAGAAGGACGCAAAAGGTGATGATATGACTCAGGGAACTTCAACCGTCATAAATGTGAATCGGTTGTTAAGCATCCAAATGCAAATCACTTGATTATGGGGATGCTGCAATGGTCATAAGTATGAAAAATTGTAAGTCATACATCTTTTTTGTTCAGTGCTGTTGTAACTCCAAACGGTTACTAACTGAACTGTTGTAAGTCGAGGACTACCTGTACTGTGAAAGGAGCTGTTAGGGTCAAACAAATACCATTTACAAAATGGAAGACCTGATCTAACATAATGGGCTATAAGAATAACCTTGAGCAAGCAACAGGAGGAGGCCTCACAATCCAGATTCAGATTGTGATGAAAGATAAAAGTCAGGTAAAAGAAATCTGAGTCTAAAACACAAATGTAATTTGAAAAAATATCTCAGACTTTTGACCCTTCCTGGTATTCATAAAGATAAGGCAGTGAGGCACAGACTTGCAAGTTTCTATTAGTGTAAGTAACCCTATAGTAAAAATAGTATTAGCGTTCATAACATTGATTTGCTGGGGTGGTCTACCTTGAAGGGCTGACATCTAATGAAGAAAACAAATGAAAGGCAAAAGAAATTCAAAGATTCAGTAACAGAGGCAAAAGAAGAAGAAGAAGATATATATATATATATAAGCAGTATATGGCCAAAACTGTGAAGATAGATAATTGTTTGTCAAATACAGTAGAGCAAGAAACCACTCAGGGAGGCTGTTTGTTCCTTGGGTGGAGTCAAATGTGTATTAAGAAGAGAAACAGAAATTAGAGGAATTAATTCTTTGTTTCCATCTTCATAAGAGAAGAATTGGGGAGATCTGTGAGCTTGAGCTCCCGTTCTCAGGAAGGGAATCAGTTGAATTGAGCCATATAGAATGAGGAGAAGAAATGCTAGGCCTTACTGACAAATTGAACCTGAACAAATCACCAAGCCTCGGTGGCATCTACCCAAGGGTTATTAAGGAGCTTAAAACTGAGATTGAGGACCTTTTAACTAAAACATGCAACCTCTCTCTGCTATTGGTCTCTGGAGTTGAGGACTGGAAGGTATCCAATGTAACTCCAATTTTTAAGAAGGGCTCAGAGGGAGATCCAGGAAATTATAGCTTGTCAGGTTAACATCTGTTCTGAAGAAGATAATAGAAACTGCTAGGAAAGATAACATTACCAGATTTGGAAACACTGGCCTTGATCAGGAATACCTAACATGGCTACATTAAGGGAAGGCCCTGTCTAAGTCACTTCCCAGAACTTTTTTGGACAGTTAATAAACTTATGGCAACTTCATTTACTTAGATTTTCAAAAAGTCTTTGATAAAGTCCTTTTGAGGCTTTTTAGTTTAGAAAGCGGGTGAATGGGAAGGGATACGATTGAAGTTAATAATAATAATAATAAAATAATAATAATAATAATAATAAGTGTACAAGGAGAAGTTATTTCCCCCTTTCCCATTGACTTAACAACCACAACTGAACGCAGAATTTATGTTGCTAAGTGAGAAATTTGTTAAGTGAGTTTTGTCCCATTTTACAACTTTTCTTGCCACATTTGTTAAGTGAATCACTGCAGTTGTTAAATTAGTAACATGGTTGTTAAGATAATCTGGCTTTCCCCATTGACTTTGCTTGTCAGAAAGTCACAAAAGTTGGTCACGTGGCTTCAGGCAAGTGCAACTGTCATAAATATGAACCAGTTGGAAAGCATTCGGTTGTAAATCAAGTGACCGTGGGGATGCTACAACGGTCATAAGTGTGACAAATGATCATAAATCACTTTTGTTCAGTGCTGTTATTACAGACTGTTCGAACAGTCACTAAATGAATTGTAAGTCGAGGACTTCCTGTGCTAGAACCAGAGGTCACCCAATGGAATTAAAAATTGGAAGAATAAGGACAGATGAAAGGAATTTCCCCCCCCCCCCCCCCAGTGTATAATGCAGCTTTCAAATTTGCTGCTATGAAATGTGCTGGCTGCTAGCTTGGCTGGCTTTAGAAAAGAGATGGACCAATTCATGGAAGTTATGGTGATCATAACTTTAGTTAGTCTTGATGATGGTTTGAAGGCCATTTGCTCGGACACCAGTAGGAGTCCTTGCGTACCACTGTGAGAACAGAGCGCTAGACTAGATGGACCAGGGGTCCAATTCATCAGGGTACTGAATATGTTTTTAAGTATCTGCTGCTCTTGACAACTATTGCCTGTTTAGGAAGAACAACTGACCTTTATCTGACAGCTAAGCTATCATACTTCCCAATAATAAGATACGGGTCCTTCATAAAAGCCATGGAACCAGGTTGGGCATAATTCTGGGTTTCATTTTATGGTACAGTATATGATATTTCAAATTGTTGAGAAAATTATTTTATCTAATGGGGTGGGAGGTTTTGGAAAGAATAATTTTATGAAGTAATTTTAAATTTTCCTATATCAGAAGTTCATATTTTGAAGTACTTTTCTGTCTGAAATTCTCAGCTCATTAGTCAAGTGTACCAATGAGGCTATATGCCTATATTTAATCATCAAACGCTTTGGAAGCAGCCATTAAACCTTCAAACTTATTACCAAATTGTAATTTTTAATGTGATAAATGGAAGAAATTACCTGAGGACTAAGCCCATAACATTACATTCATATTTGTATTTAATTAAGTTAATTGAATTTAGTGTTTATACTGGCTCTGTTTACATTTTGCAGTGCAAATTCTGGCCTGCAATTCAAATGCAGAGTACACCCCACCCCACCCCCATAGTCCAGTTTTTTGTATTCCTACCTTGACTGGCGACAGAAGAGTATATTTATGAAAGACCATAAGTAGATTTGGTAAACTATCATGATGTCAGCATTCAGTTCTTTGACCCTAAGATAGTTTTTAATCATTCAATTCAATGCAATGCAAACCTTTATTGTCAATGCACAACATGTGTGCAGTGAAATTGAATGAGCCTCCACCGGTACAACCACACAAAGCACAGAAACACAGAATACATTCAAACATAGAATACATCTCCAGACTTATAAACAAATCCTTAACCCCAGGAAATATCAGGGCTAGGCACACATTTCCATGTACGTACTTACATGCATACATACGAACACACACACACAAAACACACACACACATACAAATTATTCCACCGATATGTACATATTGCACGTACTGGCATTCTGAGTCTGCTGTATTAGGTCTAGTCGTGGTGTTATGTGGCATTTAGAAGTCTGACGGCCCATGGATGGAAGCTATTTTTCAGGCTATTTGTCTGGCTGGCTATGCTTCTGTATCTCTTGCCCAATGGTAGAAGTATGAAGAAATGCTGTCCTGGGTGAGAGTCATCCCTGAGAGTTTTTCTCACTTTGGTGAGACAGCGGGATCTGGCTAGTTCCTCCAGTGGGGTTATAGGGTAGCCCATGATTTTTTATGCTGTGCTCATTACCCTCTGTAGTACCTTCTTGTCCGCGGTTGTTAAGCCAGCATATCATACCGTGACACAGTATGTGAGGATGCTTTCTATTGTTGGCGGGTAGAAGGAAGTCAGCCACTGTGCAACCTGTTTTTTTTCGTAAGACTCTTAGGAAATGGAGTCTCTGTTGGGCCTTCCTGACCACCTGGGATGTGTTACTTTTCCAGGTGAGGTCCTGGCTGAGGTGCATCCCAGGAATTTGAAGGAGCTGGCTGGTGATCCTCTTAAATTATTTCTCAGTTTTCTGAAATAAAAAACCTTTCTATCTCCAGAATAATTTTAGTTCTTTTGAGTCCAAGTTTTTTTTTTCTTTGTGAACTAACACACAAATCTTAACGGTATGATGATTTAAAAAAAAAAGAATACATGCTGAAGCTGAGCTGTTTGATGAAGTGGACCATTAAAAATTGGAAGAAAATATTTTCTTTGTCCACAGCCTTTTAAAAATCCAATGAAATAATTTAACCCTCTTTTATTTATTTTCTGTGGGAAGCTAACATACCTTCTGGTTATGCTGTGCTGATAGACGTAATTAAAAGCTCATAGATCATGAAAATTGCACAGCTACTGTAGCCATTCTAGCCAGATTAGAATAAGTGAAGCCAGGACATATTTGTCACTGAGGTATTATAGAAAGGATATTTGGAAATATGCTTCATGTGCTGCTTTGAAATGGTGCGATTCTCATGACCAACTTCTGGAACAGATAGTTACGATTGTAGGAGGTTGTCAAAAACAGATTGATGAGGGTAAGATATTTTATTCTAAATTCCATTTTCCTCCACAGAAAAGAAACTATGGATCTATTTGCACTCTCTATGGGTCCAACAGTGGGGAGATGGGGTGTGTGTGGTCATGCAGATTTTTATTATGTAAAATGTAAACCTAACACTATTAGATATATGGAAAATAGATGGTTGTATTTAGCTGCTGAGTGACAAGAGAGGCCACAGTAGTGAAACCCAAGTTAGATTCCCTTTTCATTTAATTTTAATTAAAATTAAATACAGTGAATATGATTGTCTCTTGTAATGTACTTTTTTCCCTTTTATGACAATAAAGATTTCCCCTTTTATCTGACTCTAGGGAGTGATGCTCATCTCCATTTCTTAGCTAAGGGAGTCTACAGTGTCCAAAGACATTTCCGTGGTCATGTGGCCAGCATGACTATATGCTGAGGTGAACAGAATGCTGTTACCTTCCCACCAGTGGCACCTATTTATCTACTTGCATTTGCATTCTTTCGAACTGCGAGGTGGGCAGGAGCTGGAGCAAGGAATGAGAGCTTGGGTTTTTAACACAGGCTGTCAGCTTTCTACCTGGTAAGCTCAGCCATGGCATTCCCTTTACCACAATACAGACTATAATTTGGTGGGCCATTATCTCCCTGGGCAATTTCAGTCACCTGGCTGGCTAGGAGTAGAGTAAATAAAAACTGAGAATTATAGATGCAAAACCTATGTTCTTTCATTCAACTAAAATTCTTTGGTTGGTTACATGCTCAAGATATTCTTGCTTCCTTAATGGGCAACACTCAGGTCACTGAATTGGTGACTTTCTGCGTATTTGCTACAGGAAGCCTGGATCACTTGGCAATGTGCTCTGCATGAAATAAATCCCTGAAATCCCTGTTGGAAAAGAGCTTGTCAGGGAGAAGATCTGATTAGAATGCCTTTTCCCCTCCTCTTTGATTTGTTATTGTGGCTCCATTGAAAACTAGGATGCCAGCCCAAAGGTGCAAAAGTTCACTTTCTTTTTTACATATTGTAGGCTGACCATATTTGATAAACAAAAAAAGAGGACGGGGGGGGCGTTGTCGGGGGTGGGGGGGCGGGGCATCATTGGCATCATTGGGGGCATCGGCGTTGGGGTGGGGTGTCGGCGGCAGGGGGGGCGTCGGCAGCGGCAACGGGGGCATCAGCGGCGTCAGCGGAGGGGGGTGGCGGTGGCAACAGGGGGCGGCGGCGGCAGCGGGGCGGCAGCGGGGGGAGTGGCATCGGCGGCGGCAGCTGGGACGGGGCGGCGGCAACGGGGGGCATCGGCGGGGGCAGAGCGTCGGCGGCAACGGGGGGCAGCGGTGGCGGAGGCGGAGCATCGGTGGCAACAGGGGGGGCGGTGGGGTGGGGGCGGGGGCTTCCCTTCACCGGAAATCGACCGCAAATAGGCTGAGAAGCAAGAAGCTTGTTCCGGGACTTCTTG
>JAEANM010006096.1:0-18916 GCA_017656035.1 Myanophis thanlyinensis
GAAGGAGGGAGAGAGAGAGAGAGAATGGAAGAAAGTGACTCTTTCATAATGTATTACTGAAAATGTTTAAAACTAACTCTAATTTCACACTTCAGTGGCAAGGCTACACAGGGGCCACAAACGGAGAAATAAAATTAGTATTGTAATGTACTGCGTAGGCGCAGCCGGAGTTTCCACTCCAGTCTGACTAAGCAGACTCTTGAACCAGCAGCCAATTGGCTGCGGAATGGGCGATTCCCATTGGCTGGTTCACCAGCCAATGGGAAACGCGGAAAATGACACCGCGGCAAAATATAAAAGCCACAGCTCACTTCTTTTCCTCCAGTTACGACCGGAGCAAAAGCTCATCATGAGTTTTGCTCGCGGTTTGAAATAAACGGGACCCTTCGTGGTCATCGAAACTGACCTCGCGTCTGCTGTATTCTTGGGCTGATTTGGACCGGGTTTTCGACTAAAACACTGGTGACGAAGGTGGGATCGAGAGAAATGATTTCCCCAAACCCCAGCAACAACAAAAGACCAGAATGTCTACAGTTCAACCCAACGCAGCAGTCTCACCAGCCGCAGGGGCTGCGCCCCCAGCACCAGCCGTGCCCGTTGCAGCTACCATCCCGTCTTCTTCAAGCAGCACCCTCCAATGTGGAGCGTTCAACCCCAAGAAGGAGTCATGGTCCCTATTCATGGACAAATTCGAATTTTACCTTGTAGGCTCCAGACAGACCGGCTGCACAGATAAGGAAAAACAAGGTATTTTCCTAAATGTGTGCAGTCCAGATGTTCTACAAATGGCCAGTGCACTGGCATCCCCACAAACACTGTGGGAGATTGACTGGACCGAATTAAAGAGGAGGCTGCAGGCACACTACGCCCCAACGCCTTCCTCACTCTTGCGCAGAACCAAATTCTACAAAAGAGAACAGGCTGAGGGGGAATCAGTCGCAGACTATCTCGCAAGCCTCAGAGTCCTGACCACCGGGTGCAAATTCGACACCCAGCTTGAATGGATGATCCGGGACAGACTCATCCTGGGCCTCCGAGATGAAAAACTAAAAAGAAGACTAATGGCGAGACACTCATTTTCCCTAGCATCAGCAATAGAGGAAGCCCTGGCCGCAGAGGAAACCAACCCTCCCTCTAGAAGGAATCAGCCCGAAAATGTTTACCAGACGACCTCTTGGGAAGCCCCTGAGGAGGAAGACCAAGATGGCGAGGTCTACCAAGTCAGGACTACGAGGGGCCTCAAGATGGCCGCCAAGCCGCGCCAAGCCCCATGTGCCGGATGCAATGGGAACCACACACGCACGAACTGCCCTTTCCAACACTCAATTTGCAGTTATTGCTCAAAAAAAGGCCACATTTTCCACACCTGCCATGCAGCACCACCCAATCAGCCACAGTTTGGGGCTCCAGCTCATGGCTCGCGAGGAGCCCCATTCAGAAGGGGACCACCCAGCACCACCAGATGGACAAACGACATCCCCAAATGACCCCGTGACGGCTGCCTAACGATCTATGGCGACATTCAACAAACTTCAAGAGACGGAGCAGATTTTGAGGAATTCAGCACCTCGGTGAGCATCAGAGGCCAGATCTGTAAATTACAGATTGACTCCGGCTCACCGGTAACAATAATGTTGTGGCAATCGTTGAAACAACTAATGCCCACAGTCTAGAAGAAAAACCTCAGTCCAGCTCAGACCACCCTGCGGGACTGCCAAGGCTACCAAATCCCCCTCCTGGGGCAAATCAAAGTCCTTTTGGACCACAACGAAGTTTGCGACTATCTGCCACTGGTGGTCACAGACAAAGAATTTCCTCGCTTGCTGGGCAGAAACTGGATCCGCCATCTTCATCTAACCCTGGAAGAGCCGCAGTCCATCAACAACGCCACTGCCAGCCCCTTTCCAAAAGATGACATCCTTGAGGAGTTCGCGGACGTTTTCAACGGTGAGCTTGGGAAATATAGGGGGACCCCAATATCACTTAGCCTTGACCCAGCCATCCCTCCCATAAGACTTAAGCCCTGAAGAGTACCATTAGCACTCAAAACCAAGGTCGATGAACAATTGGACAAACTGATAGCCAAAGGCATCTTGGTGCCAGGCGACCAACTACGCAAAAGGTTAACGGAGGGGGACGGCCCGCGCAGGGAAAAGGAACCTAACAACCCCAGGGACATAGACTACTCCAGGGAAATTCCCCATTACTTACTTGAGGCCTTCTCAAGTCTCTCAGCCGCCGAGGCCCAGCCGCTGCCGACACCACCCAAACCATCGCCACCACCTCCAGCCCAGTCGCCGCCGCTGCAGGGAACAGAAGAGGTCCCCGGCACGTCCTCCCATGGTGGCAGCAGCAGCTCAAATGAACGGAGCCTGCGTCATTCGACACGTACAAGGCAACGCCCCACTTACCTAAAGGACTACGCCTGCGCGATTCAGACATCTCGAACACTCAATCCAAGAGGGGAGGGGTGTAATGTACTGTGCAGGCGCAGCCGGAGTTTCCACTCCGGTCCGACTAAGTGGACTCTTGAACCAGCAGCTGATTGGCTGCCGAATGGGCAATTCCCATTGGCTGGTTCACCAGCCAATGGAAAACACAGAAAATGACACCACGGCAAAATATAAAAGCCGCAGCTCACTTCTTTTCCTCCAGTTACTACCGGAGCAAAAGTTCATCATGAGTTTTGCTCGCGGTTTGAAATAAACGGACCCTTCACGGTCATCCAAACTGATCTCACGTCTGCTGTATTCTTGGGCCGATTTGGACCGGGTTTTCGACTAAAACAAGTATGTGTCAGCCTGACCAAATTGTTAAAAGAAATAATCACATACCCCAGACAAATTATAAGAACAAAGAGATAAGATAAGGGGCTAGCACATTTGGCTAATCTCAGGATGTAAGAGCAATCTCATTTGTCCCAAGAAATGCTTCTAAGAAAATGTTGTAAACGCAATCTTGCTTGCTTGTTACAGGATGCAATTGGATGTAATTTAGCAGGATGTAAATGATCATGTTTGTTGTAAATAATTACATCATATCAGAGGTGGAATTCATTTTTTTTACTACTTGTTCTGTGGGTATGGCTTGGTGAGCATGGCTGGGGGGAGGTCATGTGACTAGGTGGACAGTTTCTGTAAGCAGGGCATTAAAGATTAGGCTAGAAACAACATCAGGTTTTTTTTTCCTGCCTTCCTTATAGGATTAACCCTGTAAAGTGGAAAAAAAAACAAAAGGAGATTTCTTCTAACAACCGGTTCTTCGAACTGCTTAGAAAATTTACTACTAGTTCTAGTGAACTGCTAGAATATGCTGAATTTCACCTCTGCACT
Organism: Myanophis thanlyinensis; assembly: GCA_017656035.1. Taxonomy (NCBI): domain Eukaryota; kingdom Metazoa; phylum Chordata; class Lepidosauria; order Squamata; family Homalopsidae; genus Myanophis; species Myanophis thanlyinensis. The sequence continues at coordinate 3,333 of JAEANM010006096.1, forward strand.
GTATTATGTACACAGGATGAAGTAAGCTAATTTTAGGAGGGGAATGAGAAGGGGTCTGACCTGTTGAAAACTGTATAACAAGTCTTTCCAAAATTGTGACAGTGTGCTTCATGATCTCAATCCTCTTTGGGAAAGGCATGAAGACCTGTCTTTGCAAACACATTTCAATAAACTTTCTTTGCTTGTATATCAGAGTTGTCTGTCAAATTAGTGAGTATAAATTTTTTGGGTATTTTCAAATCTCACATGTGTGTTCAAGAAGAATATATTCAAGAATATGTGTGTGTGTGTGTGTGTTCAAGAAGAATATATTCAAGGAAAGGCTCAAACCAGATTAATTCTCTGTTCACACATTTTTATTATGCCACACAAAAAAGAGAGTGTAAAACTAGTATGTAATACATTAAATTCAAAATGTTCTTTGACAAGAAGTAAGAAATTCCATCTATTTAGCTAACCATAAAAACAAAAACAAAAATATAAATCAACTTGAATTATTCATCCTAGGGGACCAATATACTTTATGGCTACTTTCAATGTCATAGGGAGGCCTTTCTGAACAGTCAGGAACATTTCCAAGGAAAGTCAAATGGAAGTTGTTTACTACATACTTCTAGATGGCTTCTCCAAGGTCATCTCAAAGGCTTCCTACACATTTGTAGCTCAGAGGCATCTGGGAACTGCAGATCTCTCGTCTTTGCTTTTGTTGAATTCAATTTCATAGGTGAAGGATGATTAACACAAAGAACTCCCCAGTACCTTGTCAGTCAGGAGAAGTAAAAAGCAATCAAGGAGGTAGCAATTGTGAGTCTCTGCATAGTCACAACTGCTATCTTAACTCATGCACACACACACACATTATAAATGCCTTTGAATCTGAGTCTTGGATATACAATATCAATCTTCAGCATGAGAATCTTCCTTGAAGAATCCAATACAACAATTTTGTTGAAAAATTAACAGGAGACCCTACACCATTTCTGACAAATAGCAGTCCAATCTCTTCTTGAAAGTTTCCAGTGATGAAGCTCCCACAACTTTGGAAAACAAGCTGTTCCATTGGTTGATTGTTGTCAGTGTCAGAAAATTTCTCCTTATTTCTATGTTGAATCCCTCCTTAATCAGTTTCCATCCATTATTCCTTGTCTGGCCTTTGATTTTCCTGTTTTGGAAAATAGTTTGACCCCCTCCTCTCTGTGGTAGCCCCTGAAATATTGGAACTCTACTATCATGTCTCTCCTGGTCCTTCTCTTCACTAGACTAGCCATGCTGAGTACTTGCAACCATCCATCATATGTTTTAGCCTCCTGTCCCCTAACCATCTTGGTTGGTCTTCTCCACACTCTTTCTAGAGTCTCAACCATTTTTTTTATAATGTAGTGACCAAAACTGGATGCAGTATTCTAGGCATGGTCTTACGAAGGTTTTATAGGGTGGTATTAGTACCTCACTTGATCTTATGTGTATCCTTCTGTTAATGCAATTTAGGATTGCATTGGCTTTTTTGGCTGCTGCCGCACACTGTTAACTGATATTTAATTGGTTGTCCGCTAAGAGTCCAAGATCCCTCTCACAGTTACTGTTATTAAGCATGGTTTCACCAGTCTATATGTATATTTTTGGTTTTTCTTGCCTAAGTGTAAGACTTTACTTTTCTCTATGTTGAATTTCATTTTGTTAGATAGACCCAATGTTAAAGTCTGTCAAGATTCATCTGGATTTTGAGCCTATCATTTGGGGTCAGAGAGCAACAACAGTATATAAAAGTTATATGCTGGGGCATGACATTCCCTGCCTGGTATCAACTGATGTCACTATTTGAATTCTGAGATGTTAGTGAGCTGCCATTATGTTTTTGCTGATATGGTTATCAATGAGGTGGTGTCACTGCAGTTTCTGATTAGGCTTCTAGGAACTTTACAGTGCTCTAAGTCTGGAATATAACATCCCATTGCTAGCTTCTCCCTTAGAATTGCTGGGGTCATCCAGCATCATTCTGTTAATAGATACTGTGAGAGACATTGCAGAAGACTGGTTCAATTGCTTTTTGAAATTTGCTGTTGTTTGTGGTGTGGCTGTAGGCTGCTGTGCCATTTGAGCTATGGTGCTGTCCACAGGTTCTGAGGTATAAATGGCATAGATGGACTCTGGAAACTGTGGTAAGGAGCAGGCTACAGCTCATCCTTTATTAGGTAGGCATTGTCTCTGTGGTTGAAGGGAAGAGTGGTGACCCAGTTGTCACTATCTTCTTTGACTAATCCCTGCTCTATCTTTCCTAAAGGGAATTTGTCCTCAGTAGACGTTGCCACTCGATTGTCATCTTCTATCTTTTGAAAGACTGTGCACCATAAATGACTTGTATCACTGTCACAGGCAAGGTTGTTACTAAATGAGCTCATGAAGAGACAAGGCAAATGGGTAATGTGCAGTGATTCCTTTGAGAGGAATTTGTTGTGGCTTGGCTAAAAAATAGAAGGATGTCCATTCTCCATCGTGCTGGAAGCATATCCTCCAATGTCTGGGATTTGGATTGGCTTACACAGGTCACGTGACTTGAGTCGAACAAACTATAAAAGCTTCTGTCTGTACTGGAATTACCCCAGTGTTTTTTCAACTCTTGTCACAGTGATCTGACTTCCTCTGGAGCAACCTAATTTTCCTCACACTTGAATTTCTCCTTTCTTCTCTGCTGCAACTCTGCAAGTATCTGATTAAGCCTTATTTACTTGTCTGAGCACATCAAACGCTCCGGATCTTCGAGGAGGCGCGGAGAGGCTTCTCAGCCCCCCCTCCCCCCCGCCCTACGCACAGCCGAAGAAGCCATTTCATTTAAAGCGTTATTGCAGCTTAGTTTTTTCCTGTTTCCTTCACCTCCGAGTTACTGGCTGTTTTTTCTGGGGCGGGTGGGTCTTCCTTTCTCGTTTTTCGCTCCTAGAGCTCCTGCTGAGCTTCAAGATGCCTAGCTGTCTTGCCTTCTTTTGCGTTTGAAGTCTGCTCCACATCGGCTGGATTTGCCTCAGACCGATCGTGTAGAGCGCGGTTTACTGATTGACTCTCCTTAATTGCTAGTTGCTCCACATCGGCTGGGCTTGCCCAGACCGATCGGTGTTGAGCAAACAGACAAAGAAAGTTACTGAGTTGTGCTCGTTATTCCCTCAATGTTCCTTAACTTCATCGATGCCATTTTTGCCTTCTTCTCCATTTGGAAAGAGCGCGAAAAGTCACGCCTGCCATTTTGGATGCTTATTTTTACCTTTTTATTGCTTTTTCATTAACTTGCCTTTCCCTCTGTTGGCTGAGCCGCCCTGCAGTTTATTTCCAAATCTATTCAACTGACGATTGTTCTAGTTTTCTTCCCAGTTTTAAATAATAAAAAAAAGGAACTAAAGAAGAGAGAACGAAAGTATTAAGTACTTACCTTCCAAGTTGTTTTCCCTGCTGTTCCCTGTTATAAAAAAAAAAAAGACAGAAAGAAATTAATTTTTACCAGAGGGAATTAATTCCAGTTTACCCTCTGTATTGTGTTAGTTACGATTTCTTCATTACCTTAGCCTGTTTTATAACACTGGTCATACTACAAAAAGACTCAACTCTCACTCAATTAATTACAGCCATTGGACTTTAAGGCAGTTAACAACTCAAGCCTCCCTATTAATTTGACATTATGGCTTCCTCTGTCAATCTACTCAAGCAAGTACTGCAGAGGCTACTCTTCAATCTACCTCTGAAAATATCTCAGCAGAGGCACCAAAAAAGGCCAAATTTAAATCAGCCTCGCTTGGTTCCAAGGCTGCAGAGAAAGCGGCTTCACGCCGCCACAAGGCAATTGAAAAGCAGGTTAGATGCACAGAGCTCAGCGCCCTACCTTCAGGGGACCCCTCAGGCCCATCCACACCTGCTTTTGGCCAACTACAGGTCCAGCTCTCACCTGAGCGGGATACTCTGGAGAACATGCCTTCTGACAGGCTGCTAGCACCTGCTTTTGGGGAACATTTTGCCCCCCCCCCCTGAACCTACAGCTGACCTTTCTGCCAGAAGCTCCAACCCTAGGGAGGAACTAATTTCAGTGGTCAATGACCTTAAGACCTTTCTAATCTCAGCTATAACTCAGGGCCTTGCTTCGCTCCAACAAGCACAGCCCCACACCATGACCTCCAGGCGTGCTTCAGGGACCCTCATGTCCCCTGTGGCCTTGCATGCTCCAGACTCTTTTCCACCCCTCTTGCAGACATCTTCCCAGCACTCCTCTGATTCCGAAGCGGAGGAGGGAGAGCTGGTCGAGGGGACCTTGTCCGACGATGAGGCGCCCTTACCTGATATTCAGGTTACTCCAGGGCTTTTTCCATCCTCCTTGTTTTGTTCCCTTCTGCACAAAGCTAAGATCACCGCGAAACTGGAGGAATCTCCCCCTGTAGCCCAGGGAGTGCAGGAACAAACTGGGGCCTCAAACCCTCTATTCACAACCCCACCTACTCGTACAGAGGAGGTACCCACCCCTCAGGTAGTACTTGACCTTGTGCAAAAACAGTGTCTAAAGCCCGCCACTCATGTGGCTCCAATGGTCAATGACAAGAAGTTTTACTTACCCAGCAAAGCCTTAGTTGATCTCTTGCAGCTTTCGTCGGTGGAAGACCCAGTTGCATTGCTTCTATCATCAACGCCTGTGTCAGGAGATCCTGTGGACCTGCTCAAGCCAGAAGATAAGAAATTAGAAACCATGCTTAAATACAATCATCAATCCACAGCATGGGCCATCAAGGCGGCCTCAGCTGCTACCTTTTTCAATAGAACCACCCTGATGTGGCTGTGACAATTACAGGAACGCTTATCCCCTACTGATGCTCGCCTCCATCATGACGTCAGCAAGGTTATCCTCACCACCCAATTTTCGGCAGATGCTACACTTGATGCCATCCGTTACTCTGCCAGGTCAATGGGCACCTCAGCCACTTCCAGGCGCTTACTGTGGCTCAAAAATTGGCAGGCTGACATGAAATCTAAGTGGAAGCTTGCTTCGGGTCCCCTGCAGTCAGACAAGCTCTTCGGAGCAGCCCTCAAACCCCTTCTTATAGAAACAAAAGACAAGCGCAAGATACTCCCTTCTCACGCCAAGAGGGCCAGCCGTAGATTTTCACCTTACCCGAAGCCACAGGCCTTCCGGCCTCCTCCTACCTCTTCACCAGTCATTGCTTCTACTTCCTCCCAATCTTACCCTTACCAGCCACGCTTCTTCCCCACAGGCAGGACTACAGGGACAGGTACCACCGGTTCCAACCCAAGGGTCCCTTTCGAGGGGCTAGCGGTCACCCCGCTAGGAGGCCCCGATAGAGCGTCAGAGGACACCCCCGTTGGTGGCCGGCTTCAACAATTTGCCGACCAGTGGGAGGAGACAGTCTCAGACAGGTGGGTCCTTAATACAGTTAGACATGGTTTACATCTTGAATTTACCTCAGTTCCCCCAGACTCCTTTTTACCTTGCTCTATTTCATCTGATCCTACCATGCAGTCTTCTATGCTGGAGGCAATTTCACACCTTTGTGCCATTAGAGCAATAGAGCCTGTCCCTCGCTCCCAAAGGGGTTCTGGCTTCTATTCCAGACTGTTTCTAGTCCCAAAGTCTTCTGGGGAATGGAGGGCAATTCTAGATCTAAAGCGTCTCAATTAGTATATAGCTTACAAACGCTTCAAAATGCATTCGCTCCAAACTATTTTGGACCTGGCCAGGAAGGGCGACTTCCTGGCTTCAATTGACCTGTCCGACGCTTATCTCCACGTTCTGGTTTTGCCAGAACACAGATGTTACCTAAGATTTGTGTATCATGGCCAACATTATCAGTATGTAGCACTGCCCTTCGGTTTGTCTTCTGTCCCCAGAACCTTCACTAAAATTCTTACTGCCTTATTGGCCCATCTTCGTTCTATTCCTATTAGAATTCAAAGCTACCTGGATGATATTCTCATTCAGGCGGCATCCCCCAATCAAGCCACAATGGATATCAATACCACCATTCAGGTTTTGGTTTCTCATGGCTTCCTCATCAATTACCCCAAAAGCCCATTAATTCCCGCTACTAGGCTCTTGCATCTAGGAGCTATCATAGACACCTCCTTGTGTATGGTGTTTCTTTCGGAAGACAGATGAACAGGCATTGAGGAATTAGTCACTCAGGTGCAGCAACGTCACTCGGTATCCATTGCCACCCTGTCTAGCCTCTTAGGGAAATTTATTTCCACTATTTCCATTGTTCCGTGGGCCAGATTGCATTCTCGCCTGCTGCAATGGTTTTTACTGCCAGTGCAGCAACAGGGTCACAGCAATTCCCTGACCAAAGTATTTCTCCCCCAGGATGTTTTGGACTCTTTGACCTGGTGGAAAACACCAGCCATAGTACAGGACACCCCTCTTAGAGTCCATCCAGATTTCACAATTACTACGGACGCTAGCCTGATAGGCTGGGGTGCTCATATGGATGGGCAAATGGTGCAGGGTGCTTGGTCACCCTCGGAACAGAAAAACCCCATCAACCTCTTAGAGCTTAGGGCCATTAAGTTGGCGCTCATTCACTTTGAGCATGTCATCCGCTCTAGGTCAGTTTTGATTCTCACTGACAATGTAGTGGCGAAAGCACACATTAATAAGCAAGGAGGCACCAGATCCCGGCCACTCATGTCTGAGGCTTGGGAACTGTGCCATTGGGCCGAGTTACACTCGGTCACGATCCAGGCCCTCTATATTTCTGGCACCCAGAATACCCAAGCAGACTGGCTGAGCCGCACTGCCATTGATCAGGTGGAATGGCAACTTAATCCAGAACTTTTTCAACAAATTGTCTCTAGATTCGGTCAACCTTCAGTGGACCTTTTCGCCTCACATATCAACGCACAGCTTCCAAGATTCCACACCAGGTTCTTCCATCCGTTGGCAGAGGCCACTGATTCACTACGTGTTCCCTGGCCTTCTAGTCTACTTTATGCCTTCCCTCCTCTTCCTCTTATCCCTGCAACAATACGCAAGATCTTCGAGAAGGAAGCGGAGGTGATTCTGATAGCACCACACTGGCCCAGACGCCCCTGGTTTTCCGATCTGATCGCGCTTTCAGTCAAGCGCCATTGGCGTCTCCCTCCACAATATCTCTCGCTCCGGCAGGGACACATTCTACATCCGGACCCGTCGTGGTTCCATCTGACTGCTTGGAGGTTGAGCTGCAAGCACTGTTAATGGGCAACATCCCTGAGTCAGTTATTACTACTATCCAGGCATCTAGAAGACCCTCTATGAACAGAATTTACTAAGCTATGTGGGCGGCTTTTATTCATTGGTGTGCGCCAAAACAAATTGTTCCTATGGAGGCTACAATTGCTGAGGTTCTATATTTCCTTCAACACGGATTAGAAAAAGGGCTTTCCCCTAACACTCTCCGCCGTCAGGTGGCAGCTCTAGCCACGGTCCTACATCAAGGACACCGCCACTCTCTAACTCAACAGCCTTTGATTAAGTCATTTTTAAAAGGGGCCGTAAACCTCCGTCCACCAGTTATCCACAGATTTCCCACTTGGGACCTGCCAAGGGTCCTCAGGGCCCTTACTAGAAGTCTTTTTGAACCCTTGCGAACATCCTCTTTACATTACCTCTCCTTAAAGGTAGTTTTCCTGGTGGCCATTACCTCTGCCCGTAGGATTTCCGAATTAGCGGTCTTGTCAGTCAGGCAAGATCTCTGCATTTTTCATTCTGACAGGGTGATTCTTAGGTTAGATCCTGGGTTCATGCCTAAAGTCAACACTGTCTTTCACAGGTCACAAGAGCTAATCCTCCCCAATTTTTGCCCAAATCCAGTACATCCTAGGGAACATGAATGGCACACTCTGGATGTTCGCAGAGCTCTCCGCATCTATATAAAGTGTACATCTTCCTTCAGAAGAACAGAAACCCTCTTTGTCAAATTTAACTTGCCTCGATGGGTTCGAGAGAAACTTCTTCTGTGCTAGGCAGATGGCTGAGAGCCTGTATTGCGATGGCTTATGAAAACCAGAATCTACCCATTCCTAGTAGAATCACTGCACATTCCACAAGAAGTGTGGCTACTTCTGCCGCATGGAACACTCAGTCCTCTATAGAGGACATATGTAGGGCAGCCACTTGGTCATTCCTTTGTCCATTTATTAGACATTACAAATTGGACATTTTCTCCTCCACAGAAGCTGCTTTTGGCAGAAGGGTTCTGCAACAGGTCCATTTAGCACCTGATAGTTAGAGGACCTGACTCATTGTTCTTCCCACCCTGGGACAGTAAGCTTTGGTAGGTCCCAGACATTGGAGGATATGCTTCCAGCATGATGGAGAAAGGACGTTGGTCTTACCTGATACGGTCCTTCTCATCGTGGGAAGCATATATTCCAATACCCTCCCATATACTATGCTTCCTCTCTTAGGCAGGCAGGGGCTAGTTCCTCTCATTACAGGTGCTCCAGACATCGATTTTTTCCTTCGTCGATAAAACACTGGAGTAATTCCAGTACAGGCAGAAGCTTTTATAGTTTTTTTTTTACTCAAGTCACATGACCTGTGTGAGCCAATCCAAATCCCAGACATTGGAGTATATGCTTCCCACGATGAGAAGGACCGTATCAGGTAAGACCAACGTCCTTTCTTTAATGTGCTTGTCAGCATACTGCTAACAGAGGTTGGCTTGTGCATGTTTCCTAAACAGACATTTCCTATAATTATCCACCCTATGTCTAATTTCTGAGTGTATGGAGCATTGTGGGGAATATTGATCTGAGCTCTTGCCTTGGGGTTATTGGTAAAATATTTCTCCCAAGGAGCAAGACTATCTGAGCCTGAGGATCGAGCTCTGGTATCAGATGCATTGTGCAGTTCAAATGTGGGTGATGAATTTCTGCATCTGCTGAAGGGATTTCAGATCTATGGTCAGGGATCTGGTTGCATTCAATAAGAGGTAGTAAAGTCAAGCATGTTTTCCCACCTACCAACTCAACTTGGTAACTACTGTAGATGCTCTTCTCCCTACCATCTCCACAATTCCTACACAAGTTTTTAAGGAATATGTGTACTGGGGCCTTTAATGTCAACAGCATCAAAGAAGGCTGAGCTAGCTAAAAACCTGTTACTTTGGTCATCTAGAATAGCATAAAGCTTAATGGCTTTGTCTCATTGGCCTGCTGGGTAGACTTTAACTAAGCAGATTTTGGAACAGGATTTGCTGTCTGCAATCTCTTTGCAGACATCTGTGAATTTTGTATTGATTTCTGTTGTGGTTATAACAGTGTGTTCTTCCTCCCTACCATGCTCACTGCCACTGTAAGTATGCTGTAAAGTCCATGGTGCTGGTCCTGGGCGCAAAACTGTGTTGTGTCCTGTACTGCTACATTCCATGCATTTTACACTGATCTTACAGTTGTTGGCAAAGTGAGGGACTGATGAGCAGCATTTGTAGTAAATGTTATTCAATTTCAGGAAAGCTTTGCAGGCTTCTATGGACTTCTTCCTGAATGCTCTGCATTTTAGGAGAGGATGCAGCTTCTGGTGTTGGGGACTCTACTTATCAGGACCTCTGATCTCAGTTTCTACGTGAGAGGAGCTTGCAGGCCTGTGAAGGGAATCTGGAGGAGTCATATTGTTTTGTGGATTGCTAGTGAAGGCTTGCTAGGATTATGTTCTGAAGGAGCAGCACATGACAATGTGAAGTCAAAGCTAGGATCATTTCTTGTTTTAGCTTGTTGGCACATGAAGTTCACAAAAACAGGGAAGGGGAGAATGAAACATTGTACTCTCTTTTTTTAATTTAAGGTTTATTATTATTTTTTATATATTACAAATATATCATTTTGTGAACAATGTGATACTTGGATGTCAACCCTCTTAGTATAAGATATTGATCAGATATTTTACAATTTTATAGTCATAATCTTATATATTTCCAGTAATAATGTTCTTATTTATTAATTACACTCTCCATTCTTCATTTATTCAATATTTCATCATATCTTTTTATTTCCCATCGTAATTTTCTATATATCTTATTTTCTACCTTCATGCATATCTTGATCATATTAAATATATTTAACCATCTATACAATTCTAGCACTAGTACTAAGATTATACACATTATATTAAAATCATTCATCTATTAATTATTCAGGTGTAATATCTATTCCCTTACACTGCTTATGTTTCCAAACAAAAACAAAAAATGTATATTAATATAAGCTATAGCTTTCCCTTACCCAATTCTAGTTCTATTTTCCCTTCCTAAATCAAATTGTGTGTTTTATTGATCCCCCTGTTTCTAATTTCCTTACATATTCCTATCTATAATTATACCACTACTTCCTTGGCTTTATAAATATCTTTTTATCCACCATCCCTAATCTGCATTAAATCTTTATTTATTTGCTTTTTCATTAAATTTTCAAATTCTATTTTTAATCCTGTGTTTCTCTTTCACCCTTTTGGCTGTTTGTTTTGAGTTTTTTTTCCTTCTCTATTTTTTCCCTATAGTTAATTTCTACAAAATCCACCCTTCCCCCTAACTCTCTCTCAGATAATGCTTCCCATTTTTTCACTTTCTCTTTTAATTCTGTATACACTCTCTCCCTGGGTTATTTTTTCATTTCTTATTTTTCTTAATATCAATTCCTCTATGTCGTTCTGTATTATTTGCTGAATTGGTTGCTCTATTTTAACTTCTTTTGTTTCAGATAGCTCCTTCTTTTTCTGGATGTCTTGCTTTCTTGTAGTCTTTTGTGACATAAAGCCCAGCTTTTCTTCCATAGCTTCCATTCAATTTTTTGTCTTTACAGTCTGATCTCCAAATCTCCTTTATATTTTGTATCATCAACACCTCCTCCAATCTCCACCCAAATCTTCATTTCTTCCTGCTGAAGCATCTTATAAAATTTTGTTATATCTCCTTTTAGTCTCTTTATTGAGCAGCCAATTATTCAGAAGTTTCTTCTCAGTCCATTGTATAATCTCTATAGTTTCAAAACTCTCTTACTCAATAATTAATCTATCTATTCTTCTGTATAATCCCAAGGAGTCTTTCTTTGGAACAATTTTAATAATACAATAGTATTTTATAATCCTTTGGGGTTGTCTTACAATGTATGTCCTTTATTCCACAATATCTTGCGCTTTCTTCCATTAGCAGGTGGCAGTGTTGAGCTGAATTTAGGTTCTGTGAGGATTTTCCTTTTCAGATAGTCTTTTGGGGGTGAGTCAAAATAGTAGTAAGACAAAAATTCTTCTCACCCAGTTCCTCCAGTGTTCAGCAACTCTGCTCCTGAATTTGCTTAGATGGTCAGCATCAGCTGTCCCAGCTTTGGCTGCCTCTTCATCCTGCCATGGCTAGAGGGAATTAAGCTCAGGGGTTCACCTGGAGAGTTGAGTGCTCTGCTGACCTCACCGGGTGTCCCTCCTTTGCTTTGCTGCCTGTACAAGGTGTCTTTCAGCTCCATCTGGAGCCCATAAGTGGGCCACAAGGCTAGCACAAAAGCGGAGCAAGCCGCTTCTGCATCTAGTAATGCCGCTATGTCAGCTAGAAGTCATTGTACTCTCTTTTGTATTTGGAGTCATGTGTGATCCACTGGTCTTGCAAGTTATAGGGTAACTCTGTTATAAGTGTTATGTCTGTTTTGTATACAGCTTTATTCCTCTCTAGTATTCATCCCCATTGTTCAGTAATGTATTTCCTGCCACCCTAAGATTTACTTTATGTACACTATGCATACTTTTGTAACGATGTTTGTTGTTGATATGAAAAGGGGAAGATATTACAGGTGTTGTGTCTGCTTTGTATGCAGCTTTACTCATCTCTAGCATTAACCTCCACTGTCACTGTCTTGTGATGCATTTCCTGCTTTTCTAGGATGTACCTCTATCTGCTCCTTGACGGATTTTCCTGTTCCTGTTATATATGTTCTTAATGATGGCTTGTACTGCATTTTTAACTGCATTCAAAACTATTTGAAATGTCAACATGAAACATGGTGTCAGAAGCATCTGAATCCATGCTTTCTCCATATATTTGAGATATACTAATCAGTGCTGCCCTGGAAGCCAAGCACTTGAAGCAAAAAAACCAGCATTATGGCAGTTGCTAACAATATTCCACTGCCTGAGGCCATGAGAGTGAGTGGAGATTGCAGCAGCAACTGGGACAAGTTTAGGGAAGAGTTCAAGAGTTATATATTAGCCACAGGCTTAAATGATAAGCCAGCAGCAGTACAAGCTGCCACGCTAAGGAACTGATGGGCAGTGAATGCCCCCATGTCTACAAACATAATTTAACTTTTACTGAGAAGCAAAAGAGTGATACTAAAGCTATCCTACATGCCATAGAAGTCATTTTCAGATCTCTTAAAAATGTCATATACGAAATATATAGGCAGCTGTACACAAGAAGAATTTGAAAATTTGAATTTGAAGGTGAAGCAATATATAGTTTTGTTATAAGGCTAAGAGAAAAAGCTACAAGCTGTGAGTATGGCTCACTGAGAGATCAACTTATTTGTGACAAAATAGTTTTGGGTATTGCCAGTGAAAGCATACACTGCCATCTTTTGAGGGAATGTAATTTAACTTTACAAGCAGCAATTGAGATGTTTCATACCACAGAACTTACAGACAAATGGTTGAGAGCTCTAGAGAAACAGACTGACTGTATTAATGCAGCTTCTAAACAACAGCTAAGCATGACAAATTACCATCATAAGCACCAGCACAAAGCTAAGTTTTACAACTCATCCAGAAGGAATCCAGTATCATGTAAATACTGTGGTAGTGTGTATGTATGAGAGAGAGAGCACTGCTCTGTATATGGAAAAATGTGGGAGGCCAAATCACTTTGCAGGAGTGTGTCACAGAAAATGGAACTGAGGAGGCTGCACACAATCGAGCAAATATCAGACCCAGATTACTCAGAGGTAATCCTTGTTTACCACTGATTCAATTCAATTCATTTCAATTCAGTCCTTTATTGTCAATGCACAACATGTGTGCAGTGAAATTGAATGAGCCTCCATTGGTACAATCACACAAAGCACAGGACACAGAATACATTCCAATACAGAATACATCTCCAGATTTATAAACAAATCCCTGACCCCAGGAAATGCCCAGGCTGAATGACATCTCATATGGGTGTGTACTATTTCAGTTTGATTTTGAAATATGATTGAAAACAATAGAGAAAATTAATATCAGATGGAACCTGATGAAGCATTTTCTCTCTAAAATGAGTATGGTAAAAATAGGGGGAGATGGATGGGAAAATGACATGGAAGGAAATTAGAAAGAGATACTATGTGATCATAACTGCATTGCAATATATGCAGTTAGTTTTGTAACCTGGAAATCAAAATGTAATCCTTTTAATTAAATAGTTAAAACTCTAAATGCTAATTATCACTGAACTCTTATCTTAAATCTACCATTAGACAGAAGAATAGGAGCACGATCTTATTTGTTGCCAAAATCAAGATGCTTGAGAATAAATTGTTTATCAATAGAAAAAAAAATTGTACTGTGTGTTAAGATTATTTCCATGTTATAAATGAGATGTTAATAAAACAAGTAAAATCAATCAGAGTAGTTCAACTTAAGATCTGCTTTCTACAGGCATATAATTTCAATTATTTGAAATTAATGATAATAATTTTAATAGATCTATTATAAATAGAAATTAGCTAGTACATTTGCCTCTGGTGTGGTGGATATTTTTATTATTATTATTATTATAAATGAATGCAAATGGAAAAATAATCCATGCAAATCAATATAGTGATAGGAAACTAAAAGCAGTCAAATTGTTCCCAGAGTAATTTTGTTCTGGTACAAGACCAAAGAATTAACAATAGCTTACCCTGGTAGAACAGCATCAGACTCAGAGTAAAGCCAAACACTTCAGCTTGCCTTCAACAAAGACATTAAAGCTTAGCTGGGTCCCTAATGATTGACACAACTAAGTTTGCTTCAAATAGTGTCTATATCTAGCAGTAGATGTTCCATTGTCCCTTACCAAAAACTGCAATTATTTAACTAGACAGAACACCTGAGAAACATAACAGTTAGTCAAAAGCAAATATGTCATCAGATAATTGAAATATGTGTCTTATTTGGGAATAGAAAGTGACACTCAACTTGCTCGATAAGACAGAAGCAGGTTGAATAAATCTTAAAAGTGTTATCAACATAATTTGACTCAGAAGGCAACAAAGGGTTCTCATAAAATAAGCCAATATTATTTCTTACAATTCTAAGTCTGACAATAAGTTCCATAGGAAAAAAAACTTGTTTAAAATCAGATTAAATTAGGATGTACAATGATGTATTAAACATTCAAATATTGTAGTGTGACATGAACATTTGGCTTTGTAGAATAGCTATCAGTGATAACAGTGATAATAAATAGAACTTTCTTATTATTTGAATCTGGCAGCTATAATATGATATTATTTGGCAATAATGAGATTTCTTAAACATCATAATTACTACTTATATAACAATGAGAAGTGTGCATTTATCTATATAAATGCAAATGGAAACAAAGGAACTTTGAAGTTGCTTTGCAAATGTTTTCACATTTTGTGCCAAAAAATTAGAGAAACTAAGAATGCTTGGGAACCCAGTTTTATCATCAGAAGGCAACTGATCTTTTTTCTAAATCCAGCCTCAACTGGATTTAGATTAGACTTTCCAAATGGAAAGCAAGCTCCCTCTCCCCCTCTGAATGATCTTACCTTTAAATATTTCAGTTGAGAAGCCAGTTCTCATGCTATAGAAAACAGCAGAGGGAAGCCAAAGGAGCTACTGCTTGACAAAGGAATCTGATCATCACAGATGGATAGAATTGTGGAATAATTGGGATTGGATAGAATAATTGTAAGAACTGGGCAGGCAATATCTTCACAGGCTGAAGATACCACTGTTTTATATGGTGCTATATTAGAACAAAATAAATATGCAATTTTATGAGTCAGAAGATCAGCTGCAGGTTTTCAGAAAAGAAGAAAAAAAAAGATTGCCTGGAACCAAGCACTAAGTTATTAATAATTATTACATTAGGGGTATTAAAAAGGAACACTAAAAGTTTTGAGGGGCTATAATTTCTGGGAGTGTATGAATTCTTCAGTTTCAGAAACAAGTTTCAGAACTAAATATTCTGCAGCAATCTATGTATGAAAGCAAAGTGATTCATAAGATTTCTGTGGGATCATAAAAAGGAATACTTATTGGGAATACAGCCATCAGAGAATTAAGAAATAGGAGTTGTTTGGAAATACATATGTACATATATACATTCAAATTCAAATTCAAATTTATTGGTCACATACACAGTCATACATGGTTCGATATGTAGTGAAATGCTTACGCGACCGCCCACAACCGCGATTAAGTTAAGGCAAAATGGGAGGGTGGGGTAGGAAATAAGTTAGGGATAGTTGGGAAGGTGGCAGTTAGATACAGTTATCGTTCCTGTTGTAGTACTGAGTGTTCTTGTGGTTCCTGGTTTAGTGTCTGTATTGCCTGTGGAAAGAAGCTTTTCCTCATTCTTTCTGTGTTT
>JAEANM010006097.1:0-18916 GCA_017656035.1 Myanophis thanlyinensis
GTCTCCAGATCTCAACCCCATAGAGAACCTTTGGAGGGAGTTGAAAGTCCGTGTTGCCCAGCGACAGCCCCAAAACACCACTGCTCTAGAGGAGATCTGAATGAAGGAATGGGCCAACATACCAGCCACAGTGTGTGCCAACCTTGTGAAGACGTACAGGAAATGTTTGACCTCTGTCATTGCACAATTGTTGCCCCACTGTAGTAACTGATTTACCATGCCCTTGATCCTGAAGCCATTTACTTTAGGATAGTTCTGTTGACTTTAGTGAGATTATTGTAAGCATGTTTCCAGTATAACATAGCTAAGGGTATGTTTTGAAAATATATCTACTTCATCAACACAGGAGCATAAAAGGAAGTTTGCTGCAGCAGATAAATGACTCAATTTTTCTCCAACATTCTGTATTTCTCATTGGCCAAAGCTTTGTGGAATGTCCACAATCTAGTTTTTGGGGACAATAACTCTCATTGCTTTTGTAAAATCATAGAAGTATTGAGTTGGCAGGGATCATTTATGCTACTAAATGCAACTTGGTGCTTGGTGCAGGAATCCAACTTAGGTTTCCCAAACAAATGTTTGTTTAGCCTCTTCTTGAAGAGGAAACTTATGCTCTATTTAATAGCATTGCCTCTGCTTATCAAAT
Source organism: Myanophis thanlyinensis (assembly GCA_017656035.1). Lineage (NCBI taxonomy): Eukaryota > Metazoa > Chordata > Lepidosauria > Squamata > Homalopsidae > Myanophis > Myanophis thanlyinensis. The sequence goes on from JAEANM010006097.1 coordinate 647, forward strand.
ACCATAGGAGATTATTCAGAAACATGACAGTTTGAGGATATTTAGCTATTTTCATTTAGAACTGATTGCATATTTATTCTTTTTGGTTTCTTGTACCCACATTTTTAACACTAACCCTTTAAAATGCAATCATTTGCAATTTCTAGGTCAGTATTTGACAATATTCAGGCCCTGACTAGTTACCAAACAACCTGAGGCAGAAAATACAGCATCTCATCAGGAAGGACTACTCTGTGATTCTAAAAATCATTTACTGAAATAGCTCCGTTATTCTTCTTTAAGTTAAAGCCAGATCTATCAGAAAAGTGGATAGGGACCCACAAGTCTCTGTACTAATTTTCAACCAAGTCCAATACACGAACCAAATCCTTGTTTTGTAAACAGCACCAGAAGCTTTAGATATGGATCCCAAGAATCCATAGGAAAAGTAATCAGAATCACTGAGAAAATAATTGCATCAAATTCACTTTATTTCATCCAGCTTAAATTCTAATTTCAATGCTAAATTTTATCCTAAAAGCAGCTACACTAACTCCCTGCAGAAAAGGAGCTGAAGGTATATGTTAAGGCTCCATGTCAATATGGATAATTTATGCAAATCTAGTTTAGGAATGATTCAAATTAAAGACTTTTCATGCAGAAAGGGAATCCCTGCTCTGCACATAGAAACATTCATGGGTTTAAAGGTTATGACAGGTGTAATCAAAGTTGCACTCCTTTTATGTACTGTACATTGTACAACACATGTAAAAATGCACGGGATTGGAACTTATCTTTAATATTTTGACCTCTTTCTGTAGAGACCCTTTCCTGACATGTAGTCCTCAAACCTCAGCAATGTACTTGAAGGTAGAGTGGAAAGAGAAGCAGGGATGTATGCTTCATATTTTCATCTTTAACATTGCATTGAAATATAAATATTTTATATTTATTTGAACTATAAATGTCCCACTCTATTTAGTAAAAGCCACATGGTTTTCCACTGCGACATTTGTAATGTTACATCATGCTAATGCAATATACAAATGTATGTTAAATGAAATATCTAGATGGTATTGATCTTTTCTGGATAATGAAGGATTTGCTTATGAAGAAATCAAGTAACCATAAACATATGATTACTTGATTAAATGAGCTTCTAACTGGAAGTAATGAGCTTCTAAGATTCAAACCCAAGGCCCAGGGCCAGATCTGGCCCATGGGGTACTTAGATCTGGCCCGTGGGGCTGCCCTGGAAACAGCAAAGGACCAGGCCGCAGTGTCTCTGCCAGCGAAAATGGAGCTCAGGATGGCTGTGTTCAGCCCTTCCAAGCTCTGTATTTGCTGGCAGAAGGGTTGCAGATGGCCATTGCAGCTGAAAATGGAGCTCATGAGGGCTGTGGGCAGCACTCCCAAACTCCATTTTAGCTGGCAGAGGGTTGCATCGCATTGCAGCCAAAAATGGAGCTCAGGAGCTTGTTTTCGCTGGCAGAGCGCTTTGGTCATCACAGGCGCCCCGACATGAGTGACATTGAGTTGGCCCCATCCTGCCCATGCCTACCCACGGCCCCCCAAAGTCAAACACAACCCTGATGAAGGCCTCAATGAAATAGAGTGTGACATCCCTGTTCTAAGACAATGGGATAAATGCTCGTAAAATGAGATTGCTGGAACAATAACCGTGACCTTTGAATTGGATAGTTAATTTCATTTTTGAGACTAGTAGTATTTATTTATTGATTAGCCCTTGGGCCATAAATCATCATTTGGGTAGTCATCATCTGGATTACACCAGTTGGAAAATATGCTGGATGAGGGCACACAGGGACTGGCATGCATTAGGTTTTGGGAATGTAGAAAAGATGCTGACATTGGTACTCCTTCAAAGAATTATTCTCCTAATGTAACAATTGACTTTTCCAAAGCAGTTTTGGGTAAAACATACCATGTGAGAGGGCAGCTGGAGGGCTGAAGGTGACCGGACAAATAAGCCAAAGATGTAACCTTTTGTGGTTTTCACTAGTTCATGGCAGACACATAATGCGGTTTTGTAGAACAATATTAGATTTTCTTTGGCTGGCTCTGCCTTTGTAATAAGAAAGAAAGACCAATGATTTCCATTATTGTATCTTTTGTTGTGCTTCCAGGCACCATATATTTTACTTAAAACATTCCTTTTAAAGCAAAGAGGTGATGAAAGGGGGGAAAATAAGAAACCGATTGACCTTTGGAAATTTTTACTCAAATTCACTGTTATTCTCCTTTGGAAAGCTGTTCTCCTTGGTTTTCAATATTTTGTTGTTTTCATTTTAGAAATGATTTCATTAGGTAATGAAATATAAAATTAGGATTAATTTCCAGTAATACTTGGCCTACATATTTGTTTTTCATTTCAAAAGTAATGAAATGAAAGCATGGTATCATAGTTAAGATAAAGAGTTTCTACACTGAAATGCAGGTGGTTGTTAGGTTTTCAGCATAGGAGGAATTTGGGATCTTCCAAGTATTTTTAATCCCATCAGCTCTGTCTAGCAAAAGTTCAGCAAAGTCTAGTGGGAATTGCTGGCCATCAGTACAGTAGTCCTTGACTTACAACTATAACAGAGTCTGGAATTTCCATTGTATGTCATGATGGTCATGGGCCAAGGCACTCACATGACCAACCTGATTTTATGACAGTTTTTGCAGTAGTCATTAAGCGAACACAGCAACTGTTAAGCGAACCTATTGTCCTCAATGGGTATTATTTGCTAGCAAGCAGAAGTAAAGGTCAAGTTCTCTCAATCAACATTGTAATTCACAGTCACATGATTGTAAGATGCTGCAAATGATTGTAAATACGAGCCAGCACTGAAATTGCAATGACATGACCATGGGGGGGGGGGGGGGGTTAGCAGCTGTCCGAATGTTGAATCTTGGGCATCAGAACCCTTTTTAAAAATCTGTTGTAACTTTGAATGGTTCTAAGTGACTGGTTCTAAGACCAGGACTGTATGCATCTGGAAAAGCACACATTTTATTAATTGTACAATAATTACAATTATTACATGTACAACAAAATAATACAAAGAAGCTGAACAAGTCCAACTAATAATTGCTCAATGGTTACTTAATAGAACTAGTGTAAAATAGTAAATAAAAACAGATTTCAGATGGTGGAGCAAAAGCGAACTCAGTGCACATGGAATTGAACTTTCTAGTTCATAAGAACTATGAAAGAATAAAAATGAGGTGTGAAATGGCAAGGGATAAGATAAATATGACAGAGGAGCTGTGATTTCCTGTTAGTTGCCTGGATCATGGCCTGTTAGCACGAGATGAAAAAACATGAAAACATGTTGAACTCAATGAGAAATGTTTTAAACTGAATCCTCCAAGTTTGTAGATGGAAAATCCAAATAACTAGGCACACATGTAAAGGGAGACTATATTTGGATCTATTATAATATTTAATGAAAAATCCTGAAGAATATTAGCTCACAGAATTTATGTTGTATGAGGGATGGTGCATAATATTTTGTGCTCAAACAGTTCTTACAGCTGGTTTTGGAAGAGTTGGTGTCAGGAATAAAACAGGCATTCTTCAGATACTTTTCTCTGTATGCAGGACAAAACAGATTGCTTTTTCAGGGTGAGCATGGATCTAAATAATATAGTTTCAACTATTCAGAAATAGTTCATGGTACATCAGAGGCAGAGGCTACAGGAAAGCAGGGCTGGGAAGGAAGGGGGGATTGATTTAAGGCTAGAGTCAGGGACATAGTTAATGAAAAGGAAGAAGGAAGGAAGGAACAAAGAAGAAAGATTGGGGAAAGATGGGCTGATTTGAACTACTGCACTGGGAATTGGAAGACAGAGAGTGAGAAAGGAAAACAACATAAACCTTGCCTTATTCATGCCATCTTGATTTTATATTATCCAAAATAATATAAAATACTTACGGGACCACTTGTTGCCACTGTCAGCCTCCCGCTGACCTGTGCATTCCCACAGGGCTGGCCTCCTTGAGGTTCCACTGTCAGGACGGTGTCGCCTGGCAGCCCCAAGGGTTTGAGCCTTCTCTGTGGGGGCACCCTCCCTCTGGAACGAACTGCCCCCGGAGATCCAACCATTACGGACCTATGGACCTTCCAGCGTGCACTGAAGACCTTTCTGTTCCAACAAGCCGGTCTGGCCTAGTACCATCAGTTGGGGATTTTAAATTGGTTTTTAATTTTTAGTATGTATTTTTAAATTGTTTTTAAATTTAAAATTTTAATTTGGTCAGCCTTGATTTAATTAATTTTAATTGGGTTTTTAAATTGTTTACTTGTATGTTTTTACCTGGCTGTGCACTGCCCTGAGTCCTTCGGGAGAGGGGGCGGTATAAAAAATCCTGCAAAATAAATAAATAAAATACAGAACAAAAGAACCCATTTAGATTTATGTATTGCCTCATTGCAACTTGATGAATTGTAGCTTCATTGCAGTGCTCTGGACAACAAACTGAGTTGGTTTGTTTCAGGTTAGAGCTACTTCTCATGCTCGGAATAAGGAAAATAGAGAAGATGATTTAGAACTCTTACTATGGGAAAGGATTATGGGATGATAATCATCATTATATGATTAGTAGTATAACTAAGACCTGTTGACATGATTGTTGTAACTGGAGCACAACAGAATTACAGCTTATTTAAAAGGAATAGAAGCCATAGGAAGGGAAGAGGAGTTGCACTATGTATTAAAATATTTACATCTTCATAGAAAATGAAAGCGGTTAATTTGATAGTAATTTGGATTTTAAAAAGTAGTAAGAAGAAAAAGCAATAGCATTTTTGTTGACCAACCAAAGTGCAAATTGTATGAGTGTTGAAAGAGGTACAAAGTAGTTGTGATACAGAACATTAATTACCCTAATACCTGTTATGAGACAAAGTCTGTCAAGCATAACCTTTAAAAAAACAACCTTAACTTGACAAGCTGACATTTTTCCATCCTCAGAGGATAAAGGAAGATAGGAGGAAATCAGCTATTCTTGACCAGAAGCTAATTGAAAATAATATTTAGTGGAATAGTCAGAGCAAATGCAATGCTGGGTTTCTTGTAATTAAGAGAATGAAAATATCTGCATGTGCCTTAGACATAAGCATCTACAAGTAGAGCAAAGGACCATAGTGTCAAAAATGCATCACAGTGTTATGATGCAAGCATGGAAGGATAGAGCTTATATCATGAAATCGTGACTCATAACTCATGATTTTATCGTCTAGTAGATAAAACATTGGAAGTCATTATTGGAATGTACTTTTATGCAACAACTACAGTAGTATTCAGCCAGTAGATGGCAGTGTTTACAAGTTTGGATCTATAATATACAGCTATGCTCTGTTGTTCTAAGTAGAATTTCCTGTTTCCTGTTACAATTCTAAAGTTGAGCAGTAAAGCACATGGTGACTATACTCTTTGTTCTGTGGTACTATATATAAATAGATAGCAGAATTAACACAAAAAGATAGCAGAATTTTGATACATCTCTAAGCAATGATATGTTCAGCAGGATTCCATGATAGAACAAATCAATGGAAAAAGGAATCTATCAATGGACAGAAGTTCCTTAAAAAAACCTCTGAAACATCAAAAGCATAATTGCAAATAATTTGAACAAGAAAAAAAAGTTGTAGGAAAATTAAAGTTAATCTTTCTGGGTGCTCAAAATGATTAGTGAAATTTTTCAAAAGAACACACGTAGAAGGAGAAAAGAGAGCCTGGACTACCTATATGTACTAGTGTACATATGCGTAGTCCAGTGTCAGGAGAACTAAAACTCAGGATAATCTGGGATTCTAAGATCAAGAAAAGTAGCTCTTTCAAAAGTGTTCAAGATAAAAAGAATGAAAAGTGATAAACCAGTTATGGGATAAAATATTCAAGATTAGCAAATATTAACAAAGCACATGCCTTGATTTACAGACAACATCATAAGAAATGTATACAATATAATATTAAACTATGGTCAAACATAACTGGAATTTTTTATCATAAACTAGATGGAATATGGCCAATAACTTGAAAGTCCCGTTTCTTGTGCCACAGTAAAAAAAAAGATGAGTGATTTAAATCTTGGTACACAGAGTGTATCAGTGATCCAGTCAAGTGTGAATTTATATTTCAAATGTTTTATAACAACCTTTATGGCTATCCCTGTGTATTATTCCTGATGCTCTGATAAAATCAAAATATTTGGAAATTGCCTAGAGAAAAAAAATATCTGAAAGAATGCTATACATCAGTGGCCTCTAACCTTTTGGGCACCAGGGACCACTTTCAAAGACAGAAGTTGTTCCATGGACCAGAGGGGACATGGTTTCATGTGATGTTTATATCCTGTGGATGGTGCTTCCCTTGTTTGCTTGGCCTGGTTTCAGGAATGCCATGGACCAGTGGTTGGGCATAAATAATATATAATCAGCTATCATATTATTAGAAAAATAAAGAACCAGTTTTACTATTTACAGCAGGGATGTGAAAAGCCCATCGTGATTGTTTTCCCTTTGCTAAACCAGGCATGGGTGTGGCCCGAGCATGATGCATCTGGCCTGCGGGCTGTGAGTTTGACAGCCCTGATTTACAGGAACATTCAAAATCAGTGTAGAATACTGACTGACATAGGGCATTCAGTTTTAGAAATAGCTTTTCATAGAAGTGGATCTGATTTATATTAGGGAAGTACAAAAACATTTCACCTTTGAAGCATGTTGAGTATGAAATGTCCTGTTTTCAAGACTGAAACAGATGTTCTAAATTTAAAGTGGGCTTGTCCAACCATTCTGGCAGTCTTCCAAGCTTATCAAAAGCAGGTGTTTGGAATTCAAAATGGAACCATAACAGAATGAAGCCATTTCACCTCCAGAATAACAGAGTTGGAAAGGAATAACTTATGTTGAATTCAGAGCAACATTTTGGCGCTCAAAATGAAATGATTTGTATTTAAAATGTTTCAAATTCAAAACATATGTTATACCTCTAAATATTATATCAGTTACAACCATTCTCACAGTCAAGGAATTCCCCGGTTTTTCTTCATCAGGATTATCCTTGCTGAGAGTGAAATAGGTATTTCTCTCCTGGTGGTTCCATGGTGAGATGAAAGATCAAAGTTTGACTTATGTTTATTTTCTTACTTGAAACCTTGAGGGTCTGTCCTGTTGGGTCTCTGTCATGATCTGGATCTTACATTTTTTATCTTTACTAGAAATATACCCCAAACTCTCATAGCAGCATGGGGCTCTATGTAATGTTTTATTTGCAGTGTTATGTTGGATTTAGACTTGTGCCAGATCATCAGCAACTTATATTAAAAATATAGAGAAAGAATCTCTGTGCTGGAAATCTGCCCTTCAAAATAAACAGAGTGGATTTACTTGGTTCCTTCAGCCATAGTCTATGTTTCACTGTAATTGTCAGGTTCCAAGTGATGAAACCCAAACCCCAACAGCTAATCCAAAGTCTATATTCCAAAACAAAGTTCTTTTATTTAGGTAGTCATCAAATATGCAAAATCTGTTGTAATTCTGGATCTGACACAAACCGGAATTACACCACATAATATTACAAAGTAGAAACATCCCACAAAAGTCACATTCACCAATAAAATAAATTTCAACATCATCCAGTGTCTTCAAACTCCACCTTCAGTCATTTACAGGGACAGTAAATGTTTTCCCACAGAAAAGAATATCACCTAGCCAAAACAATTTTCACTATCTATACCCTCCTCCCAACCGAGAGAATGTGGCTAGCCCAACCATCACCACCACCCCCTTTACATATACAGAGAAAGAGAAGAAAAAGGAAGAAAGGATTACAATGATGAGCTAACTAAAATGGCTACACATATGTCAACTTTGGGTTTGAAGTAGCAATTGGAGGAACCATAAAACCTTTCTTCAAGTTGCCAAGGTTGAGAAACATTAGTCTAAATATTTTTTATTATATTCTTGAAGTTATTTAGAGCTCTATACTCAGTGGTGGGCTGCAACTGGTTTAACAACTAGTTCTGTGAGCGTGCGTGGTGGCATATATATTTAATAATCAATACGTAAAAAAAAAAAAATAACTGGAAGGTATGAGGTATGTTTGCTCCTTACAAAGAACCTGTTCGCCATATGCAACTGACATACCTTTCTGTATATATTTGGTATCAAACATTATTCAGTTTAGGATGAATCTTTATATAGTCCAATTTGGATCACTTTTTAAAACAATAAATAACAAGAACGCTCTAACTGGATCTTTGAAAATCTTTCTCCTTCTAACAGATTTGTTAAGGGGAAATAATAACAACTTTCAGTTATGTCATAACCCCTTTAGATAAACATCTAACAAATTTGTTGATTTTAAGAGTCACTTGTTCTTGTTTCTCAGTGGTTTTACGAGAAGCCAATTCTTTTTAATGGAAGTAAATCATTTTTATTTCCAATTCAAGGTTAAGGAGACAGATATTAAATAAACAATGTAAGTCTATCTTCTCAAATGAAGTTTATCGCTTAGAGCATGTTTGAGGATACTAAAAAGAAAACACATAAGGGCAGAAGGGAGGGAAGGTGGTCAATGCAATCCAGAGATTTGGGAAATATATGTTTTGTAACCTTTAACCCAAACTCCCAAGAACAATTAAACAAAAAAAGTGATTTAAGACCGGCAAGGCCAATATTTTGTTTTCAAAACAATTATTAGGATGGCAACCCTAATTTTTTTTATTGAAAACATGTCCCATTTTAATAACAGGGAATTCATAACAAAACATCTCATTCTGTTTTTGAGAATAATATACTGATGTGGAAAGCAGATTCCTGATTTTTCTATAGGTGGCAGCATCAGGCCAAATTTGACCAGACTCTGAAGAATGCAATCTGGTTTCTGTTTGGATGGGAGCCCAACGCAAAATATAAGACTGCAGATTAGATTGGAAAACAACCTGTGAATGGTTTCCAAGAAAGAAAGCTGCAGAGAGGCATATGAAGACCCCATAACTAGCAAAGAAATCCAGCAAAATTGCTTTCAAAATTAGGGAGCGCTAGCCTTGATATCTAATCGTCTATGGAGATTCTCAGGTCATGATTGTCCCGAATGTGCTTTTTCAAGAGGCAACTGGACATTCTTTGTTTATCTTTGAAGGCGTTTTTCTTGTCATCCAAGAAGCTTCCTCAGTCAGAACTGAAGCACCTTTGGGACTTGGTTCCTTCAGCCATAGTCTATGTTTCACTGTAATTGTCAGGTTCCAAGTGATGAAACCCAAACCCCAACAACTAATCCAAAGTCTATATTCCAAAACAAAGTTCTTTTATTTAGGTAGTCATCAAATATGCAAAATCTGTTGTAATTCTGGATCTGACACAAACCGGAATTACACCACATAATATTACAAAGTAGAAACATCCCACAAAAGTCACATTCACCAATAAAATAAATTTCAACATCATCCAGTGTCTTCAAACTCCACCTTCAGTCATTTACAGGGACAGTCAATGTTCCCACAGAAAAGAATATCTAATATAGTACAGTGAGCATAGGGAATGGTCTTGAAGGATATGAGGGAAAACCAATACCAAGTTAATGATCAGAAAAGCACAGCTTAACATGTCCACCATATGTTGGAAATGCAATCATACGCCTGGTACTTATTATAATATGTGGTGGACATGTATGGAAGCAAGAAAATACTGGATGAAAATATACACATGGTTGGAAAAGAGGATTAAGCAGCATATAGATTTAAAGCCAGAAATATTTTTGTTAGGTATAATAGCAGAAAGTTATGATAAAGGGACTATATATTTAATGTTACATGTGCTGACGGCAGTGAGAATTGTATTTGAACAATATTGGAAAAATGAGTACACCCCACCCAGATGAAAATATAATTCGGAAGATAGGGGATTGGGCAGAGATGGATAGATTGACATTGAAAATAAAAGATGGTTAGCAATACAAGGTAGAAATTAGATGAAGAAAGAACATTGTTATGTATAAGTAAAATACGAATGTTGTTTATAACTGTAAGTATGCTAATATAGTTGATATGATCACAAATAAGCTAATGTAATTATAAATATGGCTGTAATTATTTTTTACTAATATTACTATCAGTATACCTCTTACTTTGTTTTTCCCCTTTCTGTAAAATGAAATGCCCAGACAGCACACTGTGCTCAAAATATGTATATATAAATTTAAAAAATTGACTCAAAGGAAAGGAAAGGAAAGGAAAGGAAAGGAAAGTACACAGCCTGAGCCCATTCTAAGAAGCTAAGCTAAATAAAATCCTTAGACAGGCTAATTCACAGGGAGGGATGATGCAAGTACATTCTGACTTGGCACATTCTGTTACAAGAGCTGCTAAGTATATGGCATTGGTGTCTTTCTTCTACCTTATGGGGCTGACAATATGTATGCCTTTGATTAGTCCAAAAGGTATCAGAAAGGGATAGCTTTAATGAAAAGGAGCTTCATTTTATGAATGTGAACCTACCACTTATGTAAAATATCATCCCTGCATAAAGTCAGTACAAGGATAGCATTTTTGTTTTCATCTGCATGTATGGATACTTTCTCAATTCTGTGGTATTAACATTCCAACAAGATAAACAGTCCTTTCTTATTTTTTTCCCCTCTCCGTCCCAGGGCCAGAATGATAAAATTGAAAACATAATGTGGATTTTGAAATGTTAAGGAAACACTGAAGACCATGTAGGAAATTGCATAAAGATGGGGATTGGGGAAAATGCATCATTCATTTTAATAAAATTTGTGGGAATATTGTTCACACATTAAAATGTATGTCCCTTTCTCATTCATAGCAAATCTCTTTAACATGGTGTCTTCCATATACATTGGGAATATAAATTGTATAATTTCCCAAAATTATGGTGAACGTTGCAAGGGGATTTGGGGTGGAATAATGTCAACACCTCAGAAGGATACTAGGTTGATAAAGGCTGATTTATTTAATGAACATTTATGCTAATCAGTAGTTCATTTTATCTTTGCCTTGTTAGATAAAGCAGAATAATAGATTCATATCTAATAGTACGGCAAAAGTAGTGGTGCAGAAGCCAAAATCAACCTCAATGGCTCAGTTCATACATTCCACGAAGGCAAAAATAAACAAGCCACATTATAGCTTAGTGCGATCTCTGAAACTAGTGGTTACTATTTAAAAATTAAGTTTTACGACTTAACAGAAGCCCAGTCAGTAGAGGTTAATGGCTAAGAAATATGTGGCTTATTATTTTGGCTATTATGACTATTATTATGGCTATTATCCATCGCGGGATGTAGTTGGCGAAGATGGAGCGCATGCTGGTCTTGACAGAGCCGCTTTTCCCCATCAGCAGCACCTGGGCGGCGGGAGAAGAGCCGGCGTTGACGCTGCATAGCCACCCCCGCCCACTCGCCTGCCTGCTGCCCTCTTACCTTCTTCTTCATGGCTGCTGTGTTCGGCATCCTACGCCTGCAAAGACACGCGGGGGAGGGGGGCTGCAGGAGGGGGAGTAAGGGTGGGGGTGGGGGGGCTGTGGGAGGGGGAGGGGCAGCCCATCATTGTGGCCCATGAGTCAAAAAGTTTGCACACCCCTGCTATAAATACTAATTCACAATAAAAATTAATCCTTCTGTGCAGCTGTAGCATAAAAAATAAATCTATTCCAATCAGTGCCCTCATAAAGGTCATAACAACTTTACGTGCAGGATTCGGTTGCTATCAAACTGTAAAAGTTCTTTTCTTTTCAAAAGAACTGTAAAAGTTCTTTTCAGAGAGCAACACTTTGATTCCAAGACAGCAAAAGGACTATTTCCCGCTTTTGTTTAACTTGGTTATGCCAGACACCTATTCTCCTATAGTTATTTCACTGTCACTGAAAACCAAAGTTAGGGGAACTATCAGAAACATCTACCAACCTTGGTTTATCTCAGTAAACCTAAGCAAGGTCAGCCCTGATAGGTTCTTAGATAGATCACCATCTTAGACTTCAAATGGGAACACCTTAGATGACCAAAAAAATCTAAGGTATGCAAAGACTAGGCTGGAAAGTAAGGAAACCATAGACTACCAGAAGAAATAATTGGCTTAATGCTTCAATTAAGTTGCCAAAAAAACAACACCGATTGACCCTTGTAGTTACTAGAACTGGAGGGGAATCTTCATCTTTTTATGAACACTAAAATCAATTTACTCTTTACCACTAGATAATTGCTAGGTTAAATGTGGAATGGAAAATAATCCAGGAACATAGACATTAGAATTAATACAGCATGGCTGATTTCTTTGTTAGCATGCCATACCTGTCCCACCTTGGGATTCAGGAAAGAAAGACCCTCAACTCTACTTGTAATGAAAGATATATTTTTACTTTTACCACACATGTCAAGTGGTTACAGCATAGCAAATCCAGATCTGAGGATTTCCTGCTAAGTCCCAGCAATTTTCCTTTCTCCCAAGCTCTCCTTGATCATCTTGGGGGTGTCCAGTAAGGTTTGAATTAGATGTTTTGGTACCAGTGACACATTTTGGTGACTCCTTGGCCCAGCATTCCACATTCCATTCCCAAACTTGTGAATCTCTCAAGCTCTATGACACCTCTGGCTCCTCTCATCCTGTCATCCCCCCCTCCCTAAATCCTCTTGCTCCTCCCTCCCCCCCTTCATGGCAGGATGCCATCAAAATGAAACAGGGATGAAGTGATGTGATGATAGCCCTGACAGCATGTTTCATTGATTACAGTTATCTTAAAGTGTTTTTATAATTAAAAAGCAACAACAACAGACTTTTTCTTCTAGATGAGGGGTGTCAACTGCAAGGCATGGGGGCTGGATCTGGCCCACAGGGTGTTTAGATCTGGCCTGTGGGGCCACTCTGGAAACAGTGAAAGACCAGCCTGTGCTCTGCCAGTAAAAATGGAGCTCGGGAGCCTGTTTTTGTTGGCAGAGCACTTTGGCCGCCACAGCAGTCGTGAAATTCAGCCAGATCGCACCACATCGCCTGAACCAGTAGTAGAGATTTGAAATTGGCCCCGCCCACCCACCCCTGCCCTTATCCTTCCTTATATGAGCTTCATTTTGTTTCTTACTTACCTGAATCAGCTGTTTGGAGCATCTACGGAGCCTTCCTGATGATCCCTGCTGCCACTGGTACCTCTAAAAGCACTTTAAAGAACCGTGCTGCAGCGCTTTTGGTGCGCACCGAACTGGTAGCAAAACCAGTCGGATTCCACCTCTGCACCACAAGTTCTCCCAATATGAGTGATGTTGAGCTGGTTATGCCCAATTTGGCCATTCCCACCTCAGCCCTGTGTCAACACAAGCCCGATGAGGCCCTCAATGAAATCGAGTTTGAATGTATTCTGTGTTTCTGTGCTTTGTGTGATTGTACCGATGGAGGCTCATTCAATTTCACTGCGCACATGTTGTGCATTGACAATGAAGATTGAAATTGAATTGAATTGAATTGACACCCCTGTTCTAAATTGTTCTTTTGCTCCGAAGTGATAAAAAAGGCAATAAATAATTCCAGGGAGCTGCAGGAAGAAAGGGGAGTAAACTGAAATCACTCCTGTGTCTGCTCCCTGCAGAGGGAACCTCCTAAGTTCAGCTCACAGAAATGATAGATCTACCTGAAAATCTACTGCTGCAGGTTGGGAAAAGATCATATGACAAGTAAATAAAAATTATGCCATAAAAATGGAAACAAATAGGAAGACTAGCCTGCCACCACCTTGTTTTTGGTTTGTGCTGCCATAATTCTCAATTACATGGAATATGGGAATTGAAGGTCAACATATCTGGACAGAATCCTATTGGGGAAGACTAGATTTCAAAAAAAAGTGTTCATTTTATGCTATGAATCATGGAACTGTTGTGTTTCTTGTTAATGTTTCTCAACTAGCACAGAGAATTCTGGGAGTTGAAGTTCACCCATGTTAAAGTTGCAAAGTTTGAAAAACACTGGCTTAGGCAATGAAACAGTATGAACATATCCTAGGATGCAGAAATTCCTTGGATATTCCTCTTGGAGCAAATGAAGCCTTCACACATACAGTTGTAGAAATAGAAGGATTGCTGTAGAGATATCCCCATAACTTAGAACAGAAGTACACAACTTGAAGTTCTAAGTCTTCCAATTCTTTGGATATAATTACAAGATCTCCTGAAATTGCTTCCAGATTTTATATAGAATGAAAGGAAGCCAGTGACACCGTATAAAACTCATTTCCTTTAAAGAACTAGTTCGCCTACGTATCATTTTATTGCTCTTACAAAATCAATAAAAACAAGGGGATGGAGAAACTTTGAGAAAGTCAGATATTGCTGAATTCTATTGTAGCACAAATAGAGAAAGTAAATTAGCTTAGAACCGGTTGTTAGAAGAAAGCTCCTTTTGTTTTTTTCCACTTTACAGAGTTAATCCTGTAAGGAAGGCAGGAAAGAAAAATTCTGGTGTTGTTTCTAGCCTAATTTTTATTGCCCTGCTATAGAAACTTCTCACCCAGTCACATGACCACTTAGCCACTCCCACCAAGCCACGCCCATAGAACCGATAGTAAAAAAAATTGAATTCCACCACTGGAGGAGACACAAAGTTCTTGTGGGATAGCCAGATGTTGACAATTTCTTGAAAGCCAACAGTTGCTCCCAGAGGAATTGTATTACAAAGAAAGACAGCTACAGAAAAGCCACCCTTTTATGGTCCTTGATAACAGTTCTCAAGGATATGACTCAAGAAGTACTCTCCCTAAAGATTTCAATGGCGAGAATCCATTTTTAATGGATTTGGTTGGCGTTTCCTATACAAAAGATGAGGTTGGCATTCTGAATTCACTTCTTGGCTTTATCCGCCAGTGACTTCATTTTACTGAACAAAAATATTAATAATGGAACAGACTCAGAGGCATTTTCCCCCAGAGGCCAACTGTCTAGTCTGACAATACTACTAATTAGTCTAAATGATAACGAACAGCTACATGATAAAACCTTTGAAATGTAGAAAATTTATTAAAGCAGAAAACAAGGGGAACAAAATAATCTGAGCTTGTTTATTGAAATAATTCTTCAGGGATTGAAGAGGTACCATAGAAAAATAGCAAAACCCCAAGTCCAAGCAGCTGAATCTTGAATTGGCTCAAATTGTTCCTCATATTTTTGGGTTTTAAATCACTGCTGACAGCATAAAACTGCTATCATTGTCATTATCCTTTGTGTACTATATTGTATTTTAGTGATCCTATATCTGAGTTTCCAAAATTAAGACAATCAGAAACAGGATAAGCATGGAATCTATAACAAGGCACCCCTGCAGATTATTTTTACAGTTTTCAATTCCATATATTTTCCTACATTCCATTTCCAATTTAAATTTCTGATCAAATTTAAGCAAAGAGTCACACAATTGTTCAGATTCACATCATTAGTCATTGCTATTTCCTTACCACAAGGATTGTCTCCCTGGTCTTTAAAATAACAGAACTCAACCATGACTTCTTAGGTAAAATAGAGGTTTGGTGTAGCTTAAACCCTTAAAGAATTCCTACTAGAAACTTAATGAAAATTTCCAAATCACTTAGCAAAATATTGTGGTCATACATTAGAATCTGTTTCTTGGAAATGCTATTCAGAAGGCAATAAAACAATGTTTGGTTCGGCTAAATGGATTTAGAGTGATGTGTAAGTAAACAAATGGATCATATTCAAAGTCCTAGATTCTGTCAAGGCCATATTGCATCCTGGCAACCTTCCAATAAGAAAGTTAACAAGTAGCTAGGTTTTTTTCTAACTTGGTACCCTCGAAATGTAGACAAGCATGACTCTCATTATCCCCATATAATACAGTATGTACCTGAGTAATGGAAATCGTATTTCAGTTCACCCAGCTGTTACAAGATCTAATAGGCCCTTTCCCATTGAAGAGTATGGTTGCAATGCATGACTCTACATAGGGGTCTCAAACTTGTGTCATCACAGCGGCATCACGTGACGTATCATGACTCCCCCCCTTCACTAAACCGGGCATGGGCGTGGCCAGCGCGTGATGCATTAGGCCTCTGGGCCAAGAATTTGACAACCCTGCTGTACAGCAGTATACAAGAATACAGAAATAATTTTGAAGAATATATATACAGACACTATTAATAAAGCATGAAATTAGTCTGGGGAAATAAGGAAGCATGAGAAAAATTGCTCTTCCTTGACTTTATAAAAAAGGGAAGAAAGAAGAAATCCTCAGACTTTCAATATTTTGTTATTATAATCTATATCAACAAATAGAATTCTACCATTTCTCTATTTCCTGATCTGGCCCACATCAAAGAGATGACAGTCCAAGCTCATCAAATGCCTCCATAGATACTTCAACTGTCCATACCACAATATCTTCTTACTATGCACTTCAAATACATTTTTAGAACCATTTTATCATCTTCTGCCAAGCATTCTGGTCAAGGTGGCATAGTGGGAGAAAAAGGACAAATTTACACCAGAATCTAAAAGCTGAAGTATCAACCATGTCTAAGCTTAGGGTGGAGAAAATCCCTACTGGATAGATTTAAGGAAACAAGCTGCTAGGGAATTATGGAAACAAGCAAATTGAACTGTTTTTCTGATCTTTGCTGAATGAGTTAGTTCCAAAATGAACATTCTGTGCTCTTCCAGAGCAAAGGGTGGGTGAGAGTTGTTCCCTTAAGTCATTCTCTATTTATGTTCAAGGGATGATGTGAAGGGCCTTCCTCATAGGCCTCCATAGGTCCCCATCATAGGAAATATTCTAATTTTTTGTGTATGACCAGGTAAATATATTCAACATAAATTTATAAATATAAATGGGCTGCACATTTCCAATCTATTTTATTCCAGTTTTGCATGTTGTAGTGATGAAAGGATTTTGGCTATTTTATCATTTCCATGACCAAATAGTGGTTAACTGACATTCTGCTCCTTATTCTCACCACATTGAGGTCAACAAGAGTAAAGACAACTGTAAATAAATTTTTGAGGGATTTGGGAATGTCCTGGAACTGTATTTCCTTCTGAACAGGAAAATACGCTATCTGAAAAGGTTAACATGGACAATGGAAGGAGAATTTTTGTTGACTGTTGTGGTTTCTCTGCTGTGGCTTGTGGCTTGGCATGTTGTGGGATTCCAGTTAATGTGGCTTATTTAACAAAGCCTAATTAAGCCAACAACAGCATAGCACATTGTATGAACCTATTTTCTAAATGCCTATTGCTTTTTATCACAGTCTGTGTGACCTTTCAGCATTTCTACAGTTAGTAGGGACAGGCTGACCGTAATCATGAAGGAACCAATGGCTTTTAATTGATTTTGAACAATTCATGTTTTTCAGTGGCAACAATGCTCCAGAAAGTTGAGTTGAATAGAAATGTGAAAACATTTTGCACTGCAATTTCTAGGATCTCAAATTGTTGACTAGAAGGACAGAAATTTCTGGGGAACTGCAAAATTGCCTAGTTCTGTCTCTATGGTAAACTTCAAATAGAATGACCCAGACATTGTTAACCATGGTTTCTCCGTTTCCAGAAAAGGAACAAGATGTGGACACCCAGGTGGTTTCCCCCAGATTTTCCTTTTCTTTTGTATACCTGACTTTGGAAAAATCCAAATCATTTTCTGTTGCATCAGTTGGGAAAACCTATTTAAAGACTTTAGCAAATGAGGAGGGGCTTCCTGTGTATAAAATTGAGAAAGGGAGCAAAGAGATCTGCACACACGATTAATTCCCAAGCTGATAAACCATCTTATATTGTCTTGTGGTGGTGGTTTTTGAAAAGGTGGTAGAGTTACTTCTTAAGGGTAACTAAGTTTAGTTCTCTGCATATTTCAGAGTGTTGGACTAAATCAGAGTTTCTCAATCTTGGCAACTAAGGAGCACAGTGGCTCACTTGGTTAGAATGCTGGGTTGACAGTCAGCAAGCCTATGTTTGAAACCCAAGGGCTGCTGCATGACATCATTTGCTCCAGCTCCTGCTAACCTAACAGTTTGAAAGCAAGGAATCGTGAGTAGATAGATTCTACCCCCAGTGGTGGAATGCAACTAATTTTACTACCAGTTTGGTGGTCTCAAGCTTTGCTCCGCACACATGCGTGCCATCTGCACTATCATGCAGCTTCTAAAATGAAAGTGTTGTATACTGCGCACATGCAGCCAGAGTTTACACACTGGTCTGCCATCTTGAACGGACGATCCGACAGCTGATTGGCTGTCGGGACGTCGATGCCCATTGGCTGGCCCACCAGCCAATGGG
>JAEANM010006098.1:0-18913 GCA_017656035.1 Myanophis thanlyinensis
CACCAGCCTGAAGATGGCGAGTGAGATCTCGCCGAAACGTTGCAAAAAGACTCTGAAACTTACACGGGAAAAGACCCATAAAGACCTAGACATATATATATATATTGGTTAATAGTTTTTGCTGCTGGTATGTTAAAAATTGAATTTCCCTCCCATGTCTGGGTAACCAAGTATTTCCTCATAAAACAAACAAACATACATACATACATACATACATACATATATCCTGCATTGCCTAGTTATCCCCTGACAGCCTGCAGCAATTCAGAAGGGACCCTGGACTTTTAGGCATCAGATGGAAATTTAAAGACTAGGAGAACATCTCTTATATGACCTTAAAACTGAGACACAGGGAAGGAAGTTAGTCAAGTTCTACCTGTATAGGGGAAAGCAGATAATCAGGTTTGCTCTGGAGATTTCAGTCTGCTTTATATTTTCTCTTATTGACTGAATTTGTATCTGCTCATGGAAAAATATGCCTTTAGCTATTTGACCAGGCAAGTAGTTGTAATATCCTGGGGATTTACTGCATGATGGACAGCAAAGCAGATTTTAGTTCTGCAGGCTGGCAGTATCTCACTAGAATTTGGATGTCATTAAAGAGCAGCATATCATAGATATTTAAAAATCATAGGTCCCTGCAGATTATATGGGAGGGAAGCTCTGAAATAAGATTCAGAAATCTTACTAATTTGAGTGTGTTTGCTGAGTTATGATTTGTTTAATTATGGTATGTCAGTAGGCTGGGTCTATACAACATACTAAGCTAAACAAACCACATTATAGTTTAATGTGTTAAAAAGGAGCAGCTCCTTTTGCAGCAGCTATTGAGACTTTATCATACAGTTACGCATCTAACATTTTACTTAGAAAAACACACAAAATGGTTTGTGTATTGAGGGATAGCCGCTTTAGTATAAGGCTAAATTTGGGAAGAGGGAAACAAAAGTTGTGACATTCTGTTTTATTACGTAATAATTTTCTTTTGGGTATGGAACAATTAATCCTGTTTTCAAGATGATTGGTGGAAATCCAGACATCGGCTCGCTTGGTGGTTTAGCCAAGGGCAGCTGGCCAGGCAGAGTGAAGTTCTGCAGCTTTTCATTAGCTGTGCATAGGCCACTAGTACACTTTCTGCTATTGAAAATAAACCAAGGGGGAGGAAATTAGAAAGCGGTCAAGATCTCACACTGAGCTGCGTCAAACCAAACTGGGTTAGAGCTTACCGCATGCAGGAATGTATAAGGAGCCCAGTCCTGCTATTGACAGCAATGCTTAGTTGCCGGCAAGTTGGGCACTGGCCTTTAAAAAATTCAGCACTTCTGTTAAAAAGGTGCACGACTCAAAAGCTCTGGGTGCAACCACCAGACCCTAAAAAACAGTCACCAAACTCAAAATGGGATTAAAAAGGGAGAAAAGTATTTAATTTATTGGGGGATAATTCTGTGAGCTATCTTTACTTTAGGCTAAATGAAAGGAAGTTTTCTCCTAGCCCTTTTTCCACTTCTTTGTCCTTGCTCCATTCTCTATTTGGGATGCCACCAGTAGGTAGTTCATGCAAAGGCTAAATGTCATGCATGGCCTGAAAAAGCTTGCATGCTCCTACTTGAAACTCAACATCCTTTCAACACAAAGATTTGTTGGGAAGGGACAAGAATGACGATTGCAGGAAGAGAAGCACTGATTGGATTTATACATTGCAACTAACCCATGGTTTACATAACCACGTTTGGTTTCTTGAATAAACTACAGTAGCCTGACATGGGTCCAGCCAGAGTAGTCCTGAGAGTCTGTTCCAGGCAAAGAAAATTAAAATTACACTAGGTATGTACAATATTCTAAGTTAAACTCTAGAACAGGGATGACAACCTCAAAGCCTGGGACCAGGTCTGGCTCATGGGTTACTTAGATCTGGCCTGCAGGGCTGCCCTGAAAACATCGAAGGACTGGCTCATGGTGCTTCTGCCAGCAAAAATAGGCTCCCGAGCTCCATTTTCGGCTGCCACAGCCTTCTGCAACTCTCTGCCAGTGAAAACAGAGCTCGGGAGCCCGTTTTTGCTGGCAGAGCGCTCGGGCCATCAGAGGCACACCCGACAGGAAGTGATGTCAAGCTGGCCATGCCCACCTGGCCATGCCCACCCCGACCCCCCGAGATCAAACACAACCCTGATGTGGCCCTCAATGAAATTGAGTTTGACACTTCTGTTCTAGAAGGCTAATATGTGGTTCACTGGCTCACAAAGTGCTTATCCCCAGTCAGTCCAGATGATTCACTGAACTATAAACTGACCTGCATGGGCTGGATTTTCACAGTACACTAGATTAAAAAGTGTTGTGTTGGCTTGTGTTGTACCAACTTAGTTAAATCCGGCAAGTGGATTTCCATGTTTGGGGGGGAGACAATCTTAAAATACTGTAGGACTCAAATAACAAGACTCCTGGTTCCCTATTTCCACCCAGAGCTCAGAAACTGGAGGAACATCATCTGGCAGCCCAAAGTCAGAAAAATACGTTGTGTTCTAGGCAAGACCCCTTGTCCAGGCTTGTAAATTGGTCATCATTAGTCAATAACCATGTCAGAATTTGTTAACTGACCCTTTTCCAACAGCTCACTGGAAGACCTAGGGTAGAGCATCGATGGAAGTCAGCACTTGCAAGAAGACAGAGGAGTGAAGCTTATATCTGTATTTGCAATATTTTTTTTAACTTCCTTAAAGTCCAAATACACTGTTGATATTGAAAAGTTTGGCAAGTACGAACTGGAGGCAGAGCAGTGGGTAAGAAGGCATTGATGAGATTGGGTTCCCAGCTATGCTCTAAACCAGGGGTGTCAAACTCAAGGCCCAGGGGCTGGATCTGGCCTGCGGGGCTGCTATAGAAACAACGAAGGATCAGCCCCCAGTGAAAACAGGCTCCCAAGCTCCATTTTCAGTTGCCACAGCCTCCTGCAACCCTTTGCCAGTGAAAACAGAGCTCGGGAAGGCTGCATGCAGCCCTCCCAAGCTCTGTTTTCACTGACAGAGGGTGCAGGAGGCCGTAGTAGCCAAAAACAGAGTTTGGGACCTGTTTTTGCTGGCAAGCACTCGGGCCACCACAGGCTCCCCCAACAGGAGTGATGTCGAGCTGGATACACCCACCCTGACCATGCCAACCTGGCCATGCCCACTCCAGCCCCCTGAAGCCAAACACAACCCTGATACGGTCCTCAATTAAATCGAGTTTGATACCCCTGCTCTAAACTTTATGCTGTGTTTCCCCAGTTTTATTTCCTTTGGGGCTCTGAAATAAGCACTAGGGCTTATTTTCAGGGGAAGTCTTATTTCCAGGGAAACACGGCACCGATATTAGAAAATCAGCTGTTTGTGGAAGAAGAAAATAATGTAACAAAAATTTATCTTCAGTAGGGTAATTTTAAAGTTTTAGAATATAGAAAAATCAGAAAAATCAGAACCAATCAGAAATGGTATTAAAGTTACTTGTTTCAAGCATGGTTCTAGGATACACATTATTACCAATAGTTGTTCAGTTAAGCTACAATTGGCTGCATTCACACGTTGTATTAAGCCATAAACTCTGGTTTACCAGCCCTAATAACTTAGCATCGAATAAGAATCCAGACAGAAAGTCAGATTCCAGAAAGGGATTGTCTACGTGGCTATTTTTATTAAACCTTTGTATAAGGAAACTGCTATGAGTAAAAAAACAGCTGTTATAGCCAGTTAGATTTTACTTAATGTTATTTTTTTCATGCTGATTTTGGCAAAACTAGATTAGTAACAATCTCTTGACAAAGCTTTTTTTTTTAATCCTGGTGTCTATTTCACTTTCTCTAGGTAGGCTTTAATTACTGGTTTGTTTGTTTGTTTCTTTGTTTGTTTATAATAATATATTTTCAATTTGGAAGCTGTCCATCTCACTCACAGAGCGACTCAAGTTTCCTTGTATTTTTATGTTTTCTGTAATCAGTTCTGATGGATTCTTTTGCTGTTTGAAAAATGAAATATGCCAGCAAGTAAAAACCATATTCCCATCTTCATGGAAATCACAGGTAATTATTCTCCTGCCTATCTCAGAAAACAATAACATAAAATGTTCTTGCAGACTGGAAGGATGTAACTGAAGAGACAAGGGTCCTCAAAAGTTTCTCCAGCATCTCACTAGTTTACCTGAGGACAGGCGACTTCCTTTGGAAGACATATAATAATAGTATATAATAGACATAATAAAAATAGTATTTTAAAAACAGTTATAGAACTGAAGTCTCAAACCACAAGAGAAAAACACTGATGTCTCGGCATTCGATTAAAAAGAAGAGGACGGCCATTTTAATAAAAAGGTTCCACTATGGCAGCAACGTGTATGAGGTAACATGGGGCAGAAGGAGAGGACATTTTAATAAAGATGGTACTCGGTTTATGGACGCCAGCAATTGATTTCAAACACTCTGTAACGGCGGCCAAGAAGAGTTCAGTAATGGAATTAAAACAGTGCATTAAGGCTGACCTCATCAATCTGTCAGATTTGGTTATAAGTTTC
Source organism: Myanophis thanlyinensis (assembly GCA_017656035.1). NCBI lineage: Eukaryota > Metazoa > Chordata > Lepidosauria > Squamata > Homalopsidae > Myanophis > Myanophis thanlyinensis. Next base: position 4,537 of record JAEANM010006098.1, read on the forward strand.
AAGTATGCTCTAAGTGAAAATAACGTCCCTGGTTTTAACTCAAGCATACTTTAGTTTTTCTTAAACAAAAAGCAGTAACTCCGTCAAGCAGCTCAAAATTCTAGTTTTCAGGAATGCCAGGCACCCGTCCCAGATTCTTTTTCTTTTTTTTAAATGGCCTGGAGGACACCTTGTTTTCTCCCCAGATCAGAGTCTATCTTCTCAAGCAATCCAGGTCCATGAATGGTCCAGCGATAGAAGAAGCTGTTCAAGGTTAGTATGACTGGAGTTCCAGATGAACCTCAAGGAGGGACCTGGCCTATCTGTGATGGGGTCTCCACCTCCCCAGTGTTGTTCTTCTTGAAGTCTTGCCCTTTTTCATGCTAGCCAAACGGGCTTGTAGTTGCAGGAAGGGTGGAGTGGGGTGGTATGGTATCATTCCTGAAAAACACATTTTGTCCTCTCTGAGGGTCAGGGAGCATTCTTCTGAATCCCAGGAGCTGGCCTATTTTTCACGGCACAAGGACGATCAAGTGCCAGGAGTCAGGAGCATAGATTCCTCTGGAATGCTGCCGATGGGAGCGTAGAAGGGATTTTGCAAAGGTCTGCTCTGAGGCTATAAAAGGGCATGTGCACTCAGTGTGTTTTGGTGAACTTTTCTGTAAGAGCAATAGCAGGCGGAATGGAAGAGATCTCATTCCAGGCTGCATTTCAAGAGGGGCAGCCATGTTTTTCTCCAAGGCTACAGAGGCAGATTCCCTAAAAGATGATTGCTGGGTTTCTGACTCTGCATTGTGCAAATCCAACCAGTGATTCAGTGATTGAATGATTGAGTAAGCTGTATAATTCAGGACAATCTGTGAACATAGATGATGTGCTGTAACAGTGAAGGTACAGATAAAAAGTCCACCCTTGCTCATGGGAGTCCACATGACAGCTGGGGGAAAAAATGGATATCACCTGGAGTTCCTGCAGAAAAGCAGGATATGAAATAAACAAATAAAGCTCTTGGGGACTACAGGCACAGAGTATTTTTGATTGCACTATGTAGCCTAGGAGAGAAGAGTAATGGGGAGGGGATGAACAAAATGAACCTTGATTCGTGCATGGCATTAGACCAATATGGTTTATTGCACAAGCCAGAATTGGCTGAATTTCCACACCCTGCTAGGCCAAAAGTAAACTAGCCACATTATGATCTAGTATTACTTGTGGTGATCTTCTAATGATGGGTGTAAAGTCTTGCAAGTCCTAACTAAGGTGACCCAATTCATTCAAGAACATGATGTTAAATGTTATGCAAGAGGCATCCCTTGCTCCCTTTTAAGGGACCACAAGGCCAGATCAAACTAGAAAAACACAACCAACACCATTATTTTCCAACCTTGGCATGTTTAAGATGTTTGGACTTCATCTTCCATGCTGCCCCAGCCAGCATGGGAATTAAAAGTCCACACTCCTTAACATTGCCAAGATAGTAAAAACATTGGAATGGCTAACTAAATGTGGCACTTCAAGACAGAAGTCAGTTTGGAACCCCTCAAAAGCTGGGTTCAAATGAAATGCCAGTCATAAACCAAGCAAGGCACATTATAATTCAGTATGTCCTATGACCCAGAAACTAGTAATTTCTGAGCCAGTCTCAGGATCTGTGTCTTGATCTGTGGCATTGTGTCTTCAGTCAGCTTCATCTAGTGATTTCTGGGAAGCCAGAAATCTTTGCCAATGGCTCAGGAACAACAAACAGTATTCTTTTTCTAGTGAAGTTACATGCCCATGTTGGAGCTTATCTGTTGTATCCCATATCTCTGACTTTAGAAGTCACTGATTATCAGGGTTGACTCAGCCTTCCATCCCTTCCAAGGTCAGTAAAATGAGGAGCCAGATTGTTGGGGGCAATACGCTGACATTGTAAACTGCTTAGAGAGGCTTTTAAAGTACTCTGAAGCAGTATATATATAAATGCTATTGCTGTTGCCAACCTTTGGAAAATTCCTATTTCCGATGCAGCATAGAGGGGGAAAAGGAGACTTCTCTTCATTTTGTAGTATTTCATCATCTGGGGGAGAAGGGGGAAGTCTACCGATCAAGGGGCTGGTTAAATCACAGAAGCTGGCTAGCCAGTTGGCCAACTTTCTGAGTGCTGAACATGCTTTGCACATGCTTGAGGGCATCTTTTTCTTATTTTCCCTTGCAGTTGTAGCATGGTGATTTAGGAAACACAGATTTAATGACACTTAAACAGTCGGTGTACCCAGGTAAAGCTGTTAATTTCATGTCAAGATATGGAAGAGGACATTGAGCTGACTGGCTCTGTCCTAAATTTTTGTTCTGAAAAGGCAGGTGACCTCCAGCCTGGGCAGCCGCATTTTACTTTCAGCTCTTGGCTAGGAGTTTTAGGGCAGAGATCTCCAACCTTGGCAACTTTAAGACTCATGGACTTCAACTCCCAGAATTCCTCAGCCAGCAGGTTGGAGACCCCTGTTTTAGAGGATGTGGTGAGACTGGGCATTTTGGCTCTTTTTCCTGGTGGAGGAAAGGCCTTGCAGATGATTGATACAGGTAGTCTTAAACTTACGACCATTTATTCAAAGTTAGAGCAGCACTGAAAAAAAATGACTTGAGACTAGTCCTTCTGCCCCAATGGCCCTGCGATCATGTAATCAAAATTTGGGAACTTGGCATCTATTTACAATGGGCGCAGTGTCCTGGCGATTGCCATTTATAATGTTCCCAAGACGTTGCTTGTTGGAAACCAGTTGGGAACATTATAAATGGCAATTGCATGACCCAGGACACTGCACCCATCGTAAATAGATGTCAGTTGCCCAATTGTGATTCACTTAATAGCCACAGCAAAAAAGTTGTCAAATTGGGTGTGTCTCACTTAACAAGTCCCTCACTTAGTTACGGAAGTTCCACTCTCAGTTGTGTTCATACATTGAGTCAAGTGGTCCTTGGCTTACAACAGTTTAGGGACCAAACTTATAACAGCACTGAAAAAGTGAGTTACAAGTAGTTTTCACACTTATGACCACTTCAGCATCCCCATGGCAATGTGATAAAAATTCAGACACTTGGCAACTGACTCACATTTATGAAGGTTACAATGTCCCGGGGTCCTTTTGTGGCAAAGTCAATGGGGAAGCCAGATTCACTTAACAGCTTTGTTACTAATTAAACAACTGCCGTGATTCATTTAACAAACGTGGCAAGAAATGTCATAAAATGAGGCAAAACTCACTTAACAAATTTCTCACTTAGCTACATATATTTTGTGCTCAATTGTGGTTGTAAGATAAGATAAGCTACATATATTTGGGGCTCAATTGTGGTCCAAGATAAGAGTAAAAAATAAGTACTTATTTTTTAGTCTTGGAAAAATGTCTGGGAAATCTGCTTACCCAATGTTTGGAATTTTTAAGGAACATAGTGTGAGATTTGTAAGCCTCTGCAAACTTAATGGCACACTTTCTTTTCCCACTCCTTAACATCTACAAAAATTTCTCAGAAATCCCAATTCTTCATCCCTCCCTCCCTACGACCCAGGGGAGTAAATGGGATGCCAGAGGTAACATTTGCCCCCAAGCTTCCCTCCTGTTATACAGGAACTAAACTGCAAAGTTAATTAGTTGATTGAACTAACCTAATGTTTAATGTGTAATGTGCAACTACACACAGCTCCAATTTAAGTGTATTGTTTTGGTTGACAAAATTCCCTGTGCCACCAAAGAAACCAGCCTAGTTATCAAATTGGTTTGTATAACACATCTGATTATGCCAACCATTTCAAGCACCAGGCCCAAATAATAAGCCCCACCGTGGTTTGTTTTGGCTTAATATGTTTTGTGAAAACCCAGCCAATGTGGTTTGGAAGCTTTAGTTTGTAACTTAAGTGTGTTGTATAAATCTAGCCAGTTGCACTTTATTGAATAAACCATGTGTAAACAAATTTAGGTTTTGGACATCGTATGGCCTCCTCAGCAGCTAATTAGAAGTAGCTTGCTTTGTCCTTCTCTCAGGAGGCTGAAAAATATAGAGGGGATTGGGAAAGGCATCTCATTTTACCTGCCCCCTCATGGATGGTTGAGGTCTTGCAAATCAGATCTGGTAGCCTAATTCTATCCTCACTACAACCCTGTAAAGTAGTTCAAGCTTGGTTTAACAAGTGTTCTCTACCTCCCTTTCCTCCAAGTTAATTTAACTCCCTGGGAATATTTTCAGAACTGTTCCATTTATAAACAAACAAAAAGCCTGCACAATCAGCCAACAATTTCCTGGCCAAGGCCTGTTTGTTTTCCTCCCGCTGTTCCTTGGGACTTGGAGATGGGCTGTCTTCATTTCTCTCTGCCTCCCCCCATCCTTCCTAGTCATCATTTTCGATCCAGCAGAATGTTTGGAATGGTTAAAACACTGTTGTGTAATCCAATTGCCTAGCTATTTCCCTTCTTAGCCCATGATTGTTAATAATAATAATAATAATAATAATAATAAAAAAAAAAAAAAAGAATAACAACAACATATCATCACTTGGGTTGGTTTTGAAAAGTGACTTTACAAGACTTGTATGCTTGCTTGGCAGCCCCCGGGAATGGACAGAGCTGATGGACTCCTGGTTTGCATGTCCACTCATCTTTTGAAGGAAGCAAATGATACAATTAGAACATGGATAGACCTTACTTGTCAGCCAGTGGGAAGAAAGGGAACTTAAATAACACGAGGCCACCCTTGTTGCAAAATTGTGTTCATGGCAAGCTTGTTCACTAAGTGGTTGCAGTGGTGAGCATGGCCCATCATAGAATATCCAGTTTACTAGATGAAGGCGGCGGAGATGGGGGAAAACCGCTCGATTTACACTCCTCAACCTTGCAGGATGTTATCACCCAAACATATTTCTGTGGTTATTTCTTGGGCAACTAGGCATACTTCCAAACAAAGCATTGGCTTGCAGCACTTCTCTCTCCTCTCCACCCCCCTCCCCCCCCCCAATTTCTCTAGGGTGGATATTCAAATATTTTGCTATGGTCTGGCACTAGCACTTCGTCACTTGCCTAAAAAATGAAAGTCTGGAAGGCAACAACTAACTGATCTTGGCTGATCTTATAAAATTAAGCAAGTCAGACCTGGTTAATACACGGGTGGAAAACTATCAGGAAATTCCAGGGCTGGAGACTAGACTGGGAAGTCAGAAAAAGACCATGGAAGTGGCAAAGAATGTCCCTATTTCTGCCAAAAACAGCTACATTAACAGGTCAGTGAAGAATGGATCTGATTTTAATTAATGGTGATGCTATCAATGTCCAGCAATCTAGGATCTGTGTGGAAAAGATCCATGGAATGGCAATACTAAATTCTGTAGGTTGTCTCAAGTCCCACTGAATTTGGAATTCTTTGCTGTAAGTGCTCTTGACAGAATCTTGACAGCTTTTGCACTTTCTCAGAGAAAAGAATTCAGTTGCCATTTTGGTAAACCTGGTTTTCCACCTGTCTTTTCCTAAATACTTGAAGGGGGGGGGAAGAGCATTGCATCATCACCTTGCAAGGAAAAAGTCAGGCTGCTATAAAAGGTAGAGAAGCAGAGAGATTGGTTTTTAAAAATGAGTTTCTTTGGTTGCAAAGAGAGCTTAAAGTGTCAGCAATTTATTCCCACTAATTGTGCTTAAACCACAAACAAGCACATAGGGCTCAGGGTGAGGCTTCTCCCTCCACTCTCCCCCCTCCCCCAAATGTTTTAAGTTTTGTGTTAGGAAGAAATCCAACTGGTGAAGCTGTGCATATAAGATTTGAGGCTCTGGCTATCTTTCAGTGCAGCAAGATAAACCGAAACGGGATAGCAGCTTTTAAAATACTCTTCGATTCAAAGAAAACAATTGAAATTAAATTCTGCACGCCTGGAATCTTTTTTTTTGGGGGGGGGAGGAGGGGGAAAGAAGCGTTAACTTTTATTTACTTATGAATACCCACCGCGCTGCAAACTGCGTTCTTAATCCTGCCTTGCAACAAGAGTGAACAAGGCGCAATATAGAATCATCTACGATCCACATGATCATAGTTAAGTTCCGAAAAACTTGAGTAAGGGAGTCTCTCGGTTTCAAAAAGCACGCTTGGGGAGACAACAGCATCACGATCACTTCTCACCCACCGCCACAACTCCGGGAGGTAGGGGACGATCGGGCAGGGTTTTTGGAGTCTCGGTTCTTATATCGGCGTTCTTTAGGGTACCCCTGCCTTGCTTTCAACGGATCGCCCCGGGGGTTCACAAAATCCTACATCCCAGGAACCACGTTACACGACAAAAAGGCAGCTCTTTCGTCCGGTGCAGGCCCCCACCCCGCGCGCCTCCACCGAAAACTTCAGCTTTTGAACTCCACGGGAGTGGACCTCCTTGCTGGAATTGGTCGGATTGCTCACTTTCCGAGGAATAAAAGAGGGAAAAGGCCGATCGGCTTTTGGCAGCCCGCAGCCACACCCTGCCGGCTGGCGGCCGTCCAACCGGGCTGGCTACACCTGGCGCGGAAGGAGGCCGGCGAGCCGTGGGCAGGACGCGGCATTTAAGACGCGCTCGGCTGCAGCGCGCTGTTTCCGAGCGCTCAGCCCGATCGGTGCACGATGCTCCTCGCTCGCTGCCTGGGGACGGCGCTCCTTCTTTTGATGGCCCCGATGACGGGATGCGGGGCGGCCCTGGCTGCTGCTGCGTCGGACCCCGACGGCGACCTCGGGGCCGCTTGCCCTTCTTCTCCGGCCGGCTGCGATTCCCCCGAGAGCGACCGTAAAGCGACTTGCGACGACGAGAAAACCTGCGGAGTCCGGGAGGAGGGCGAGTCCTGCGGCGTCTATACGCCCAGCTGCGCCCTCGGGCTGCGCTGCATCCCTCGGCCGGGAGAGCGCACGCCTTTGCAAGCCCTGCTGCGCGGGAAGGGTATCTGCTTGGCCCCGCAACCCAAGAAAGGAGGCGGCAAGAACCAGACGGAGCTGGAGCCCATTGCAGGTAAGGGGCCCGCCCCTCAGGCCGGAGACCTTGCAAACCCACGAGGGGCCGGTTTTGGTAACCTCCGGAAGGGAGGGGGGAAACAAAAAAAACAACAACAACACCTAACAGCCCCTGACGGGCTACTGTGAGATTCGTGAGTGGGATGATTTAATAGAGCGGGAAGAAACAATGGAAAAGTAATAGTTTTTGTGCTTAACCCGAAGCAAAAGAACTCTTAAAGTCAATTGCAACGGCTCTATTATTACTGTTGTGCGCCCTGGCGATGGTTGCTTGTGAGGGAATGGCTCCGGCTTGGAATAAAGAGCGCTCTTGCTCAAAAGCAAGAGCGTGAACGCAGCTCTGATTGGGGGGGGGGGGAGGTGTGTTCTTGCTGAATGGGGAATCTAGGTTTGCCATTGCAGAGATAAAATATGGTGGGGTGGGCTGTTGTATTCCCTCAATTTATGCTCGCTCCAAATCCATCCGCCCCCAGTTTTATTTTTTGGTGGTTTTACTGTATATCTGTAAAAGAAAGGTGAATCGCAGTTGTTTTACGACGAGCCGCGTGAGGTATTTTTTTTTTTTTTTAAAGTGTAACTGCGACTGAACTTTTAAAAGTTATCGGTTTTATCTTCCCAGTCTATTATTTAGACTTCTTGGGTTCAAAAAAGAACTAGTACTCCTTCAGACTAGACTTGGCGCCGAAATTCATGTTTCCTTGGAGGACTAGAAGCTTCTCGGGTTCCCCTGGTTTCTCTTCCCGTGAATGTCGAGGTTCTGCTCTGAAATTGAGTTCTGAAAATGTTGAAATGGGGGGGGGGGGTTATTTTGGGGTCTCCCTCCTTTGCCCAGTAGGGAACTCTCCTGGATGTAGAAGATTAAAGGCAATGTTATGTGTACAGACAGACAGGCAGGAATCTTTTAGTTGTGGGAGGGGGACATTATTTATTTACAAAATACAATAACATTTGAACCTTGGATGTCTTCTAGTCCAATCCCCTGCCCAAGCAGGAGAACAGAGAGAGAGAGAGAGAGAGAGAACATATATTTACCTCCATTATTAAGCAACTATAGATCCTTGGAGCTAATTGTCTTAACTTTTTGCATAAACCATGTTCATTGCCAAGCCTGAATAATCCCAGCAATAGGGATTATTATTTCCTTTTTGCTAGCACATACATCATCCTCTTTGGTGGAAGAACCTGTCCTAAAGGCAGCCTTCCTCACCCTGGTGCTCCTGGACTGCACCCATCTGATATTCCCAGCCCCCTGAGTAACAGTCCCAGCTCATCTGGCAGCTGTGGCAAAGTAGGCTTTAAAAGGATCCCAGCCATTAAATTCATGGGAGGATCCCTGAAGGTGTGTGTGGTTTTGCACTTCTGAAATTCAAGTATCCACTAGCTTGTGGTGGACAGAAGCGCACTCTGGGAAAGGAAGGGATCAGATTTGATCTCGGTTAATGCAAGTGAAGGCTGGATCTGCCATTACTTGTCTTGTCTCTCTTTTATTGGCTTTGGTTTATGCCTAGAAATTATAGATCCTGCAACCATCCCCTGTGCTCTAGTGGGCTGGTATCGATCTGTGACAAAAGGACCTACTGTGTAAATATGGCACCTTGCCTAACTAACATGGGGGTGCTTCCTCAGAGCCTGATATTGGTTGTGACTTCAATTGCATGGAAGGCTGAAAACAGGCTGTGGAGTAAATGAACTTTCCTTCCTTATCAGTAAGATGAAAATTAGCTATGCCACCAAGTGATGGTTGGCTGACTGGCTGGCTGCTGCTGGGCTATGCCCATAGATTCATACTTCAGCAGGAAAATAAAAGTTAACATGAAGAATCTTTTTTCTAAAAATTAAAAATATCAATAGAGGAGCAGTGGGCATAAGAACTTAAAATTCCTGGACAGGTATTTCTGTTTGGAAGAGAAAAATGCAAAGAAACAGCCCATACCGACCACAACTAAATCCCCTTAAATGGCAAAGATGGGCCTAAATAAAAACAGTTTGCCTCTAATGCCGAAAGGTGATAGAAGGAAGAGTGGCAACTGCTGGTGCTTGGTGGCAAAGGCTTATTCTAAAGTTAACTGCCTCCATCTAAAATCTTTTGTCTATGCTAAACTTCATATCTCATCTTACTTTATCTAGTCATGAATAGTGTATGGATGGTGGAGACCAGCACAATTGAAGGACTCTGAGTTGAAAAAGGCTGGTTGCAATGATGTTTAATGACCCTATGGCAATGACCCTACAGTACAGGTAGTCCTCCAATTTACAGCCACAGTTGAGCCCCACATTTCTGTTGCTCAGTGAAAACATTTGTTAAGTGACTTTTACCCCATTTTACGACTTCTCTTGCCACATTTGTTGTGAATCACTGCAGTTTGATCAGTTAGTAACCCGGTTGTGAAGTGAATCTGGCTTCCCCATTGACTTTGCTTGTCAGAAGGTTCCAAAAGGGAAATCACATGATCTTGGGACATGGCAATGATCACAGTAAATATGCCAAGCATCTGAATTTCGATCACACGATCATGGGGATGCTGGAAAGGTCGCAACTGTGAAAAACAGCCGTAAGTTGCTTTTTTCAGCGGCTTTGAACAGTCACTAAGTGAACTTTTGTAAATTGAGGATTACCTGTGTAGGATAAACTCCCAAACCTCTCTCATTTCATTTTGGATTCTTGTGCTGTGTGGGACTGTCAACCATTCCTGTCAACCAGTGTCCTTCACTGTGTGGTCGGAGGCTGTTGGTTTCTGGTTTCACTCCCTCACCCAATAATGCAGAGGCCTCCCGTGTTAAGTTTCCAGAGTAGATCTGGCCCATTGCTGGATTCCAACCCTCGTAGGGGGATCCCTTCTTCTCCATCTTTCCTAAAAAGTGTTTCAAAGCATGAGTTCGCCTATCAACCCATCAGAAGCACGCGCCATCCTTTCTGCACTCTCTTCCTTGATTCACTGAACTCAGCTTTTCCACAAAAAAGGAACTTTGAAGGTGGTCAGCTGGGGATTGGTCTGACCACCGTGTTATGAGGAAGCCTTTGATCAGATTTTCTAGACAGCTGGCCCAATTCACACGGTGAATTTCACAAGTATTCTCCTTGGATCCTCAGTTATCTTTCTTTTCCCCCTGTTCAATGGCTTATTTAGAAAAAAAAATTCCCTCATCCTTACTTCAAAACTTAACTTCAAAAGCAATGAGATTTCTGTTCTTGGTTGAGGCTGCTGGGATCAGGGCTGTGAGTGAACTCTGCATCTGGGAGAAACCAATGCTGTTTTTCTTAAGCTGGGGAACAAACTGTCTCTCTTGTTTGTTAGGATTTATGAGTTACTCGGAGCAATATAGAAACAGACTCCAAGCCAGTTTCCCTAGCAAAAATATAATAACCGAAGCATCTTTTTTTTTATGGAAAAAAAGCTCTTGTGATATTTGTGATCATCTTCTTTCACTTCCCCAGCCATGGAATCAAATCAAGAAAACCACCTCCTTCATGCCCATCACTCTAATCTTAAAAACAATGCACCAGAGAACAATTTCATCACCATTCTGAAAGTTCAGTTGGGGCTTAGTGGTAAACATAGTCCAGAAAATAGATTGATCCCAGATGATTCAGAACTTTAATGGTTATTACCTTTCATGCAACCATCATAAACAATGCCAGTGCCAAGTGTCTGAATCACAATCATGTTACTACACAGATGCTGCAATGGTCATAAGTGCGAGGACCGGTCATCATCTTTTTCCAGCATCCTTGTAACTTTGAACGGTTGCTAAATGAATGATAGTATGTTGAAGACTACCTGTACCGTCCAGTGTTTTGTTCCTGCTATCAACCTGACAGGTGCAGATGGCTGTTTTAATTGACGCTATTAAAAAAATAATAATTTATTTCTAGAACCAGCATTCTTTCATCCTCTTGTCTCCTTGCATGTCTTGTCTCTTAAAATTCCAAAATGGCACTTTGGAAATCAGAAAGAATTCTCTTTCCACAGTTTCTTAGTGCAGGTGAGGTGCTGGTGTGCCAACCTTAATAATTCCAAGCAAAAAATGCTGTGTACTTATTTTATTTATACATGCTTCATTGGCTTTAGCCTCAGAGGTTAGATAAATTAACAAAAACACATGACAATTAAATTTCCAGGATACCACTGTTCATTAGCTGAGATAAGAAAAGAACTCTGGTTTGTTTTGCTATAGTAAATAATAAAGCCAGAATTTGGGAATGGAATATTATGGCACTAATATTCTCTGGATTTTCCAGACTTCTAGATGAAGTAAATGCTACCAATTCTGGAGAAAAGAGCTCATGTGAAAACATGGGGAAGCATTCACAGATTCCAGTTTAAAGCTGTTATAACATCTTTTAGTTCTGTTAGTATCTTCTATCAATTCTTTACTTGGCTGAATGATTACATTTGTGCAGATTTCTTATAATTCACCTTGTCTATCTTTCAAATGTTTGCACATTAACAGATGAGTGTTTTTGACTATAACTGACATCTTCAAAGAAAGAAATTTATTTCTTTTAAGTGTTTTGCTCTTGCTTGCTGTTTTCCTTCCTCCTTCAAGTTGGCAAAAACAGATTGATATTTTCTGGGTAGGGTTAGGATCAGAATACCCAGCCGTGGATCATTGGAGTGAGTTTTAAGTTTTTACATCTAGAGAGCCCAAGTTGGGAAGGGCTGCCCTCAGCCTCTTAATTTGGAGGTTGCAAGGAAAGCCAGCAGTGCTAATAGAACTTGTGGTAAGCAAGTCATGCAAATGATGCACCTAATGATACATTTTTATCCTCAATTAAATTTAGGATATTTTTAGGATTTTCAGGTGGGGGCAGAGATTGCACTTTCAGCTGAGTATTGTTCGGAGTAAATGTACAGTATGTTTTAAATGAGCAGAAACTTAAGATTTTTTTGTAAATCCATCAGAGTGCTGTAGATGTAAATCCTCACATCTTTAAAGCTTCTCGCTTTTGTTAGTGCAAGAAGATTTCTTTAAAAGCTATTTTCTGTGTGAGGTGCTCAGAAAGTTTATTGAATGGTTATCTCAGTGGGTTCGTACACATTCAGCATTAGTTTGTCCCCCTTCTCCCCCAAAAAGCAGTGGCAATTAGAAAAGTCATATTCATTCCATTAGAACAGGGGTGTCAAACTCAAGGCCTGTGGGTCGAATCTGGCCTGCAGGGTGCTTAGATCTGGCCTGTGAGGCTGCCCTGGAAACAGCAAAGGACCAGCCCATGGCACCTCTGCCAGCAAAAATGGAAGTCGCAACGGCAGTGCGTGACCCTCTCAAGCTCCTTTTTCACTGGCAGAGGGTTGCAGGAGCTGGCGCAGTCGAAAACGGAGCTCAGGAGCCCGTTTTCACTGGCAGATTGCTTGGGCCACCACAGGTACAGACACAATTGACATCAAGCTGGCCATGCCTCCGCCCGAGGTCAAACAGAACCCTGATGCAGCCCTCAATGCAACTGAGTTTAACACCCTGCATTAGACCAAGTGCCTGAGGTTTATGTAATAATTTCTAGTGTTCCTAATTAATCTGACAAGTTTCTTTATTTGTAGCATCTGAATTGCTTTCCTTTCATGAAATTGCTGTAGCATGTTATAATCAACAAATCCTCTTTCTGTCTTGCAGTGGTCAATCGTTGCCATTTGCTTCTGGAATACAGGTAGTCCTCAACTTAGTTCATTTAGTGACCAAAGTTACAATGGCATTAAAAAAAGTGACTGATGACTGTTTTTCACACTTAACGGCTATTGCAGCATCCCCATGGTCACATGATCAAAATTCAGATGCATGGGAACTGGTTCATATTTATGACCGTTGCTCTATCCCAGGCTCATCATATGTTCTCCTTTTGCCACCTTCTGACAAGCAAAGACAGTTAAGAACCGTGTGACTAACTTAACAATTGCAGTGATCCACTTAACAGTTGTGGTAAGAAAAGTCATAAAATGGGGCAAAAGTCACTTAACAAATGTTTCACTTCGCAATATTTGTTTGGAATGGAATTGGAGAAAATCTGCAGGTGGGGTCCGCTAGATGAACAGGCAACATTAAGTTAAACCATGCCTCTTCCCAAAGCTTGCATGGAGTGGCAATTGTTCTTGGTTCCTTGGTTTTGAAAATAAGATCTTAATTGTGTCATTTTTTAGTCAAATCCATTTCCATCAATGACGAGGGACACAAATCTTTTCCTTAGGGAAAACTAGATAATTCTCATGAGTGAATCTTTAAATAAATAAATAAATGTACTTCCTATACAACGCAGAGGTTTGTAGGCTGCCTTCAGAATCAGAAAGTGGGCAGTCAAGGATGCAGTCAGACAATGTGTATCCAGTAGGTGGGCAGGATTGCATCTTCGTGCATCAGATATTTGTATACAAGAACCTACAATCGAAATAATAACAGTGTTAGAAATTGCTCCATTGGCCGGCATGAAAAATCCCCAAATGAGGAATATCTGATGTGAGAAAACCTTTTGATGCTTTCTTATAAAGAATACTAGCACTTGAGGTCTCTTTAACCTGTCAACAAGTTAGGTAATTTAGAAAGCAGGAAAGAACATAACGTTGAATATAACATTCTCCTACATTTGAGTTGGGGAGCAGTTCTACACACCATCTGGAAATTCTGGCTGTCAGAGTCTCTAACAAAATCTGGTCTTTGAATTATTCTAACATCTGAAGCGAAAGTTCAGCAATCTAAAAATTCCTAGGCTGCTCTAGGTGTTTGGTGCTAGGCTGGTGGTGGCATTAATTGGATGCGAGACCAATTGAATTGTGGGGAGAGGCCTAAGGGAGGCCATAATTGGGTTAATTGTAGATGTGGAAAGAAGAAGTAATTTTCATGAAGGTGGTGCTCCTGTAAAAAGCAGAAGCCAGGAAAAAAAAAAGACCGAATTTGAAAACGAGCCAGATTTTCTGTGGACTGCAGAGAAATAAATACTCTCCAGGAAAAAAATCTCACATTACAGGCCTTGACATACGAGGGAAATTCCGGTTTCAATTGTGGTCATAAGTCATTGTAGTTGTAAAGCAAGCGACTGGACCCAATTTTATGACCATTTTTATTACTGTCGTGAAATAAATCACATGGTCGTTAAGTGAATCCAATTAACTTCGCTTGTCAGAAGCTGGCTGGGAAGCTCACAAATCGTGATCACTTAACCGCCAGCTGCTGCAGCCATCATCGGTGTGAACCAATTGCCCAATGACCGATGAATTGTGATCATGTGACTGTCAGAGGGGGTCGACAGTTGTGACTTCAAGGATGATTTGCAAGTTCCTTTTTCAAAAGCCATTGTATCTTCAAATGATCGTTAAACAAAAGATCCTTCAATAAAGGCCTATCTGTAAGGCAGGGGTAGGGAACCTTGGCTCTTTCATGACTCATGGACTTCAACTCCCAGAATTCCTGAGACAGCACCTCT
>JAEANM010006099.1:0-18911 GCA_017656035.1 Myanophis thanlyinensis
GCCGCATTCTGCACCAGCTGCAGCCTCCGGATGCTCTTCAAGGGGAGCCCCATGATTCTATCTATTCAACCTAAGATTGCATTGTGGGGTTTTTTTGGCGGTTGCTGCACGCTGCTAGCTCATGTTAAAGTGATCGTTGATTAGGACGCCAAGGTCCATCTCACAATTACTGATTTTGAGCTGGGTACTGGTAATACATACTTTTACCTTTGGTTTTTCCCACCTACTGTAGGTATAAAACCTTACCCTTCTCCATATCGAGTTTCATTTTGTCGGACAGCATTCAAATCTGTCAAGATCCATCCAAATCTTGAGCCTATCTTTTGGGGTATTGGCTATTCCTACCAGCTTAGTGTTGTCTGCAAATCTGACAAGTTTCTTTCTATTCCATCTAAATAGTTGAATAAATGAAGATATTGAAGAGTACTGGGCCTAAAACAGGGCCTTGGGGTACCCCATTATATCATGTAGACATAATTCCATTAAGGACTACATGTTGAGTGTGGTTTGTGAGACAGTCACAAATCCATATGTGGTGATGCTGTTCATCCCACATTTTTCTAGCTTTGTCAAATGCGTTACTGTAATCAAAATATACAATGTCCATAGCATTTTGCTGGTCCATAGTCATTTTGTCAAAGAATGAAATAAGATCTGTTTGGCATGATCTATTCAGTAATCAATCAGAATAGAGTTAGAGGGATCTTTGGAGGTCTTCTAGTCCAACCCCCTGCTCAAGAGGAGCCCTATATCATTTCAGACAAGTGACCACCCAGTCTCTTCTTAAAAACCTCCAGTAATAAAGCACCCATAACTTCTGAAGGAAAGCTGTTCCACTGGTTAATTATTCTCATTGTTAGGAAATTTCTCCTTAATTTCAGGTTCTTTCCCTCCTTGATTAGTTTCCATCCATTGTTTCTTGTCTTGCCTTCTGCTGCTTTGGAAAATAAGTTGATCCTCTCTTCTTTGTGGCAGCCCCTCAGATATTGGAATACTGTTGTTATGTTCTAGACATTTGTAAAATTTTGTTTTCATTTTGTAACTCTGGAATACTGAGTGTAGATTAATGGGAAAATGAATTTCAACAACTGTTCTGTAGAATCAGGCTGCAGCATAACAAAATTGACAAATTTGAAGTGGGTCGGAATACTTTCTGAGTGTGCTGTGGAATGCAACTCCACCTCGTCTTTTCTTAGATCTGTTTCTTTTGAATAATTTGTATTCTTCCATCAGTGTATTCCAGTCATGAGTTTCATCTCACCAAGTTTCAGTAATGGCAACTGTATCATACCTACCTTCTTGTATTAATACTTCACCTTGTTTGTTCCCAAAACTTTTGAGAGTGTATAAGCATTTGAAGCCTTTATGGGTCTTGGGTATGTTTCTTATATCTCTGAGATTTCCATCCTTTATTTCATTGTGTTTTTCTTATTTTATTTCTTCTTTCACATTACTATGTATCTCTTTATATGATTGGCTATCTAGTGGCTTTTGCTTGGAATTAGGTTCTAAAGGTCATGAAGATTGGCCGCCCTCTCCTCTCAATTTTAGTTAAAAGCCTTTTTGATAAGTTGAGCCATTTGTTTTTCAAATATATTCTTTCCAGTTCTTGTAAGATGCAATCCATTCCTTGCCAGTAGCTCTTCGTGTCGGTAATACAGACCATGATCTAGGACAGGGGTCAGCAACTCGAGGCTCCAGAGGCTTTTTTATCCTGCTGCTGTGGCTCCCTCCTGCAGAGAAAAGCAGTCAGGCTGATTCTTCGGCGCCTCATCTCTTACTGGGTCTCGTGGGCACTTCTTCCGGCCCTTGTTGGTGCTGGGTGTGCCTCAGCTGCTCGGGGGAGATGCGTGACCTGCTCTCCACCCCAACACACTGGCCTGACCAGGCTGCGGCCCCTGCTGTTGCTGCCTCTATGGCCTGCCTGCTGCTCTTGCAGCGCCTTGCACAGCACAGTAAAATTTAGCACGCTTCACAGTGGGGGAGATGGGGTCTCCTCCATTATGACATGGAGCCACAATGTGACCCTGTCCCACTTGCCCCTGGCAACATCAGCGGCATTGGCCCCAGTAAAGGTCAGGTCAGTGTCGCATCAAGCACCAAAAGGCCGGAAGTAGCCACCCACCTTTTCCTGCTGCAGAGAGAGAGACACACACGGATAGAGACAGACAGAAAGAGAGAGAGAGAAGAGAGAGATGGAGATGAACAACACACTGAAGCTGGGTATGGTAAGAGGTGGTTGAGAGTGAGGTGTGAGATGGGGCCAGGCGGGGCAAGTAATTTAACAACGGTTTCTCTGCCCTAATGACCGGCTTAGAACTAAGGAGAAATTTCTTGACAGAACAATTAATCAGTGGAACAACTTGCCTCCAGAAGTTGTGAATGCTCCAAAACTGAAAGCTTTTAGGAACAGGTTGGATAACCATTTGTCTGGAGTGGTGTAGGAGTTCCTGGCCAGAAGGGGTTGAACTAGAAGACCTCCCTTCCAACCCTGTTATTTTATTCTATTCCCAAGCGCAGGTAGCAACTCCAGCTTCTCTTGTGCACAGAAGACCTACAAAATTAGCAATTACAGGCAGAATAGAATAGAATTCTTTATTGGCCAAGTGTGATTGGACAAACAAGGAATTTGTCTTCCGGTGCATAGGCTCTCAGTGTACATTAAAGGAAACGGTACATACAGCAGGAATCACAAGATACAACACTTAATGATACTCATGGAGTACAAATAAGCAGTCAAATCGTACTATTCTATTCAATTACAGGTAGTCTTCAACTTATGACCGCAACTGAGCCCTAAATTTCCATTGCTAAGCAAGAGACGTGAATTCTGTCCCACTTAACAACTGTAGTAAGGAAGGTTGTAAAGTGAATCACTCCAGTTGTTATGCTAGTAATATGGTTAAGTAAATTTGGCTTACCCATTGATTTTGCTTGCCAGAAGATTGCAAAAGACCTGAGCCATTGCCAAGTGTCTAAGTGGAGACTGCAACAGTTGTGTGTGGAAAACGTCATAAGCCACATTTTGCACTGTAACTTTGAATGGTCACTAAACAAATGATTGTAAGTTGGGGACTACCTGTTAAAGGAACCTAAACAGGTTCTGAAGAAAATGTTAAATTGAAGAAAATGTTAAATTGCTTTTTAACCACTTTCCTCTTACTAGTTGAATTCTTTGCTTTGCTAATTAGAGCCAAATTACTTTTTCTTACATTGTCACCAGTAAACCCGGAGGAATTTCTTCAGACTGGTGTAGTTTGGGCTAGAACAAAATCGGTGCACTTTTTTCTCATTATTTAAATATATTCCCATTGCCTTACATTTTCCAAAGATCTTCCTAGTCACATTTCCTGAGATGAATTCCCTGTTTTATTAATTCCCTATACAATTTTTTCCTCAAAGTATTTTTTTTCCTCATAGTATTTTGATTTTACATTTTATTTTCACTATTTTCCTTCCTTCATTTTGTAATTCCACCTTTTTGTCCAATCAGAGAAGAGACACCATTTCCCCTCTTCATTTCTCCACCAAGGAACCTCACTGTGAGGTAAAAGTTCTAGAACACCCATGAGTTTCAATTTTTTCTCCATTTTGTAACTGAGGTGTTGTTGATTTTTAATATTTCTTTTTCTTCAGCATTATTTCCTTTGTCACAAGCTGCCCCTCGATGTTTCTAATTATTCTTAGGCATCTAGAACCAAGAAATGGAGAAGGGCAGCTGTATATATTTAATTTAATAAATAAAAATTGACAGAAATCTCAATTTTTCCAAATTGTGGCTTTCTATTTTCCTCTACACAAGTTGTGTTTCCAACAGAGACTCCTGGTCTTCTGACCACGGGGCTATTTCTGACAGAATTTGGACCCTTTTAAGGCCTCCTCCAATCTCTGCCTAGCTTCAGAGCAGCTGTTCTTGAGGGAAGCGAGTTCAAATCCCCCAGAGAGATTTTTATCCATCTCCACAGATGGTTCCTAGACAGGAAGGAAAGGAAGATGGAGAAACTGTCGCCTCTGGAGACGCCGAAGCCTTTGTCTGACAGGGAGCCATTGAAGAGCAGCCTTTCCTCCTAGTCCCAAACCCATCATCTCTGCTCTCTCCCTCCTCCTCAGACGCACTCCTCTTTTCCCGCCCTTTTGGGGAAGCTTCGCATTGTGCGCAGACTCCTCCAGAGGGCACCCTCTGTCAAGAGAAGGTTTCGCCAGACGATTTGCCATTGGCTTACTGGTGAGCGAAGGCCACAGCTGATGTTTCCAAAGGAGGCGTGACATCACAAACGCTTGCTGCTCTAGGCCGCCGCATTCGCTCTCCTCAACCCCTGGGGCTCCACAGGAGGCGGAGAGTCTGGCGGGGGAAGATCCAGATATGCCCTGGGTGAAGGGGAGGCTCTTCCCAGGTCCCATGCTCCACAGCCGCCCTCTCCCTGCAGTGGGAAGCGGAAGAAGCGGGGGTGTCGGGAAGGCAGCGGAGATTCGGGGCTCTCTTCCCTCCCTGAGTCCGGGGAAGAGCCCGAGTGGGGGAGGGGAGGGTCGGCCTTGCGGAGGCCCAGCAGAAGAAAAGAGAAGCTGGGCGAGGAGGTATGATTCGCACCAGGCTCCCCGAGGTCTCGATCCTCCGCAGCCCGGCCTGTTTCCGGAGGGGGAGAGAAGCAGGGTGGCCTCTCCAGCTGCCTCATCCTCAACCGGGGTCATTTCCTAGCAATTCATTGGATGTGACCTAAACCTGCATGGTTTGTTCACCTGTTAAGAATAAAGTAGGATATGAAAAAGGGTCAAAAGAAGATTAATCTTCAGATAAGTAGGATAGTGACAGGACAGCAAAAGAAGGAAGTGAAGAAACTCCAGAAGGTCTGCTATCACAAGATAACAGAGTGAACTGTTGTAACTGGGGTAATATTGCAGGATGTCTCTTAAACCCTTAGGAAAAGTGAAGATATTCGGCTTCCTTAAGCCTAACCACAAGAATCTTGCAAACTATGTGTTAAGTCCCTATGTTGTAATTGTTACCCCTATAAAGATCCCTGCCTTTTTGAAAGAAGATTGTTCAGGAATGGTGCCCTTTTTGCACAAAATAAAAGTTTATTTGATTCCGGGGTCTGAGACCCTTGATTTTCTGCAACGGAAGGAAGGAAGAAAAGAAAGAAAGACTCCGCTTAATAATGGCTTAACTTGGTATTTTGATGTATGCAAATCTTAGGAAACACGTCTCTGCTTCTTAGCTTAATCCAATCTTTTGTCAAATTTGGTCAGTTCAAGGAGGTCAGGTTTCTATTTCCTGCCTTGCACCCAGAGCCAGCAGGACGTCTTTGGGCTAGCCTCACCCCCACCACCACAAAAGTTTTCCCGCAGCCCCTAGGCCTCCCGCAAAAGCCCCACCCCATTCTCCCAGCGTGGGTGGCGGTGGTGGAAGGGGTAGAAAGGGTAGACGCGCCTCCGAGCCTCTTCCGACAAACATCCCGGACGACACGTGCTTTGCGCTCGCTAACAGAGCCCGGCCCATGCTCAGTTCCCCTCCTGGAGATGAGAGCGCCCTCTGGTGGATTCTGCGCAAAGGGTTCCTTGCAAAGGCGGGAAAGGGAGCACCCATCTGAGGGGAGAGTGAGGGGAGTGATGGTCGGCATGGGAGTAGGAGGAAAAGCCTCTCGCTGTTTCCCTGTCCAAGAGAGGCTATTTTTCCATCTTCCTCTTCCTTAGTATCCAGGAACCCTCTGTCGAGATGGAGTGGGTGGGGTGGGGAATGCTCTCTGGAGGATTTGAACTCGCTTCCTTCAGGAACAGCCACTCTGAAGGCTCCACAGAGATTGGGGGAGGCGAATAAAGGAGAATCTTTTGTAGCTCAGGGTTGACATGAGGGGCCCTTAGTGCTCTCTGAGCTTGCTTGTTTTCTTGCAGACCTTTCATTACCCAACTACGTAACATCATCAGATCACCCTCACCCATACAAAACTAAGGAAACAGTGCTGGACTTCCGGAAACAGAGAGAGGAACCTGCCCCACTCTGTATCAAGGGAGGCTGCATGGAGAAGGTTTCCTCCTTCAAATTCCTGGGAGTGCACTTCAGCCAGGACCTC
This sequence comes from Myanophis thanlyinensis, assembly GCA_017656035.1. Classification (NCBI taxonomy): domain Eukaryota; kingdom Metazoa; phylum Chordata; class Lepidosauria; order Squamata; family Homalopsidae; genus Myanophis; species Myanophis thanlyinensis. Next base: position 6,069 of record JAEANM010006099.1, read on the forward strand.
ACCTGGAAAAGTAACATATCCCAGGTGATCAGGAAGGCCCAACAAAGACTCTATTTCCTGAGAGTCTTATGGAAAAACCAGATGGCACAGTGGCAGATGATTTCCTTCTACCGGTCAACAATAGAAAGCGTCTTCACATATTGTGTCACAGTATGGTATGCCAGATTAACAACCGTGGACAAGAAGGCACTACAGAGGGTGATGAGCACAGCACAAAAAAATCATGGACTGTCCCACAACCCCACTGGAGGAAATAGCCACTCTGTCTCAACAGAGTGAGAAAAATCATCAGGGATGACTCTCACCCTGGACAGCACTTCTTCATACTTCTACCATTGGGCAAGAGATACAGAAGAATAGCCAGCCGGACAAATAGGCTGAAAAACAGCTTCTATCCATGGGCCGTCCAATTTCTAAATGCCACATAATACCATGACTAGACTTAATACAACAGACTCACAGTGACAGTGTAACGTGCAATATGTACATAGTGGTGGAATAATGTGTGTGTGTGTGTATGTATGTGGAATGTATGTGGAAATGTGTCAGCCAGGCATTTCCTGGGGTTAGGGATTTGTTTATAAGTCTGGAGATGTATTCTGTATCTGAATGTATTTTGTGTTTCTTTGCTTTGCATGATTGTATGGATGGAGTCTCACTCAATTTCGTTGCACACATGTGCATTGACAAAGGATTGAATTGAATTGAATTGAATTGACAGGGCAAGATACCAAAATAGAAACTCTGAGGGTGATCTGAAGAGATTCTTTGGTTCAGCTGTTGGCTTCTTTGGCAGTTTCTAGATTGGGGTATTGTTTACTTGATTGTTGGTCTGATGTTAACTTTGAATCTATGCCAGGGGTGTCAAACTCGAACCCTTTGTGAATCTTATTTGGATATTGTTTGCTTTTGGGGAGCCGGGGTGGCCACGACCTGGTCATCATAGCCAACTGGGAGGGTGGGGTTGGGGTGGCATGGTCCAGTCCTTTGCTGTCTCAGGGACAGCCCCGCTGGACAATTCCATGCCTATTGCCGGCCAGATCTGGCTCACAGATCTTCTAATTCAGCATCTTTACAACCCCATTCTCCTTATGGTTTTCTTCCTGCATTACATATGAATGTAGGGTGGAAAGTAGAGGTGAAATTCAGTAGGTTCTAAGCAGGTTCGCTAGAACTGATAGTAAATTTTCTAAGCAGTTTGGAGAACTGGTTGTTAGAAGAAATCTCCTTTTGTTTTGGAAAAAAACATTCTGGTGTTGTTTTTAGCCTAATCTTTATTGCCCTGCTTACAGAAAATGCCCACCCAGTCACATGACACCCCCCCAGCCACGCCCACCAAGCCACGCCCACAGAACCGGTAGTAAAAAAAATTGAATTCCACCACTGGTGGAAAGGCAGATTATAACAAGATTAAACAAAGCTCAAACTATGGTAAGAGAATCTGAACTAATTGCACTTCTGCCTGCAACTTTGCTCTAGCGGACATATTTCAATAGGTAACCATTCAGTCTTTTGTTAAAACTTCCAGTGATGAAACACCTAGAACTTCTGGTGGCAAGCTGTTCCCCTGGTTAATTGTCCTCACCGTTAGGAAGTTTCTCCTTAATTCCAAGTTGCTTCTCTCCTTGATTAGTTTCCATCCATTGTTTCTTGTCTTGCCTTCTGCTGCTTTGAAAAATAAGTTGTCCCCCCTCTTCTTTGTGGCAGTCCCTCAGATAATAGAATAATTTCCATGGGGGGGGGGTGCAGGGGAGGAAGCTGCCATGTCCCCTCTGGATCAGGAATTTTCTCAATTCAGCTCTTGACAAATTTAAAGTGTTTCCAGCCTTCCATCTTAAGGAGGATTTCTGGGGAAAGTCACATCCCTATCTACAAGGAGCCATGGCAGACTGGATATAGGATTCAGTATTATTCTTACTCTGTTAGCAGAAAGAAGAGCAACAGCTCAGGTAATGGCGATGTGGCAGTATACACAATTGCAACATCGGGAGGAACATGAAGGGGAGCCAGAGTATGTGACTCTTCTGGATATGTCAGATGAGTCACAAAGGGGGGGGTGAGATGTGCCCCCAGGACCCCAAGGACATAAAGGACTTAATATAAAATCTAAGGATTGCTTCTTTTCTATATACTAACACTGAGATTCTGAATATCTTTGGTCAAACTTTGGTCAAGGCTAAACTGCTGAGATAAATAGGAAATTGCTGAGATAATAAAGTATATTTTTATCCATATGGTACAGAATAACCTTGAACTAGACAGCTATATCCTGTTGCACGTTTCACTTCTCTTTCTTTCTGTCACACATGACATATGATGTCCTGTTATTTTGTCTAAGGAACATTTGGGGTGGACAGTATCGGTTCCTCCTTATTCTATTATTCCATATATGTCAAATGTATTAATATACGCCATGTATACGTAATTTAGGGTATAAATATCAGCTTTGTACACCCCTTCGGGGTTCAGACTTCTTTATGCAACTTTGCTGTTTGCAGTTTGAGCCTGCGCATAATAAAAGCTTTCCTGCATTGAAGAGCTTGGCCTGGTCCCATTATTTTCCTACAACAGGCTGACGGGGCATCTACAGCTGCTTCCTGTGAGAATTCCATGAATGAATTCTGGGCCATCCTAAGCAGCCAAAGATGCAGCCTGATGCCCCCAAAGAGTGAAAACCCCTCCCGTCCTTTCCAAAGATGGCTGAAGAGCTCACTGGCTCCCGAGGTTCAGACAGATCTTTCCTAGCTCAGCTGGTAGGGTTGGGACCGGGACCTAATACCTGCCCATTTGGCTAAAACCCAAACCAGAAGACACCCCTCCCCGGCATTAAAGGCCCCTTCCAAGCCCTTCCAAGCCCTTCCAAGCCAGAAGCTTTTGTGAAGAGGAGCTGCGGGTGGGGTGGGGTGGGGTGGGGAGAATGGCTTGGAGGAAGGTCCTCACCTCCCGCAGGTCCAGGAGGGGACCCCCAAGGACAGACCGGAAGAGCCCAAGACTGCTGCTATCTGAGTGGCTGAGTTGGCGCTGAACCCCCCAGTGACTCAGTGGTGGTGGTGGTGGGGCGTTGTCAGAAGAGTTAAGGAAAACAAGCAGACGTTGAAACTAAGCAAGGTGAGCAGATGCCGGTGCCACAATAACAACCCAGGTGGTGAAGTGTCCTTTGAGATCAGCCTTCGTGAAGCGGAGAGAAGTGGATGTTGAAAAACCGCACAGATGGTGTGTAGGGGGCTGATCACCTCCACACACCCCCACCCAACCCCGCTTGGGATTGGGTGCGTCCTGTGCTTCAGCCACTGACCTTGATAAAGTAATTCATGCCAGCGACCACCTGCGCACAGTACAAAATGGCCTTGTAGGTGGCAAATCTCTTGTTTGTCGCCTCCTCCAGCTTGACTTTCACCTGGTGACAGAAGAGACCTGGTCAAAGCAGTGAGGCAGCAAGAGGGCAGTTTGGGAGGTGCCAGGAGGGGCCTTGCCACCTCACAGCTCCCTGGGCAGATGATGAGGACTCCAGGGGTGCAAGTGTTGGGGGCTCCTCAATCAGGCTTTTGGGGAGCTCAAGAAAGGGGCATTCTTGGCAAAGCCAGGAAGGGAACCTGATGAGGTCCTTGGGATGGGTTGGGTGGATGACCTACCTGGTTAGCCATGTCTTGAATTTCAGGGGTGGCTGGTTCCGGAGGAGAAAGTCCCCCAACATTCATGGTGCTCAGGTTCTTGGAGAAGTAGTTGGCAGACTGGGTGGCTGTCTGATGAGGAGCCTCTGGGGGCAGCCCAGACCTTGGTCTTTTATGGCTAGTCCAGGGAGCTGCCTGTTGTGATCATGTGTCCCGCTGCTGCCATCACGTGAGGCCATCCATGATCTGGCCAGAGCAGTTCCATCTGTGGCCCTGCCCACCTGGGAGACGGAAGGAGGAGAACCAGCCCAAGCCTGTCAGGGCCCTTTCGCAACAGGGACGGGGGTGGGGCTGGGTGCCAGAGAGTGAGTCAGTGCCCGCAAGAGAAGAGGTTGACAGGAAAGCAGCTGATCTCTGGGGGGGGGGGCTGGGCTCCTTGGCTCCTGCCCATCTGCCATGGGATGGAGGGACCTGAGCCAACACCCCCTCTCCCAGTTCATCCCCAACGACAGCTCAAGTGTGGCTTCTCCCACATCTCTCCCAGGTTCCAGGCCATCCGCTCTACACACACACACACACACACACACACACACAGAGCAGCTGAGTGAGGCCTTTGGTGGCATCTTGCACCTCTCTGAGTTTGGATATTTTTTTGCAGACATTTCATGACCCAACTAGCGAACATTATCAATGCTAGAAGGAAGCAGGCTTGCAGAGTGAAGGAGAAAGAGGAAGGGAGGGAAAGGGGAAATGGAGGAGGAGGAGGACTGGGGTCCTAGGTTGTTTCCTTGCAGATATTTCATGACCCAACTAGGGATCACCATCAATGCTAGAGGGAGTGGGATTTGCTCCCATTTTATAAACAAATGTTGGGTGGAATGGTCTTGGGGGTTCCTTGAGTAAGCTGTTGTTTATTGTTAGCTTGGTTATCTGAATTGGTAGTTCCTTGATTTATTTACTTATTGATTGTTGGTCTAGTACTACTTTTTATTAAAAAGACGGTGGCCTTTTGATTCCTTTTTTTTACTTTTTGATTGTCTCTTTTGAATGGCGTGTAGATATTGTATATCTCTGTGTGCCTGTTGATGTCTGAATGCCAAACTTCAAGGGATTCTCTAGTGTTTCTGGACTCGGCTTGGTCTAGGATGCTCACAGTTTCCCAGCTGAAGTGATGGTTCAATCTGTCCGTAAGACCAAAACATCTCCACACCAGCAATCAAAAATATTGGTCTTAAGCACTGGATTAATGTCCCGACCGCTGGCAGGCCAGTGCTCGAGGAGGAAAGAGGTTGGGACGTTGGGTCTGTACCAGAGGCAGTGACTTTTTCCATGGAAGACCAATGACTCAGCAGAGGCACGAGGCCGTGATCAGCCAGGCAGGAAGGGGAAATGCTGGAAAGCATGTAGGTGGCTTGCTCTACACCAGGGGTGCCCACACTTTTTGGGCTTGTGTACTCTACTTCTGACGTATTGGTAGTGGTGACAATGTTTGGCCATGCCCACTGGATCAGGAAGGGGTGGGTGGGGCTTCCTTTCGTCAGCGGCTCATGTTTATTTTAAAAAGTTTTCCTGCCTTTTGCTGCGCTTTGGAAGCGGGATTGCTCCTGGGAGAGTAGCTGGAAGAAGAGAAGCCACCGCCGCGGCTCATGGAAAGGAAAACTTTTTAAAATGAACACAAGCCACAGTGGTGGCTGTTCTCCCAGGAGCAATCCCGCTTCCAAAGCACAGCAAAAGGCAGGGAAACTTTTTAAAATAAACATGAGCCACAGCGGAGCCTTCCTTCCTTCACACGATCTACCCAGACGATCTTTGTGATCAACCGGTAGATCACGATCGACCTATTGAGCACCCCTGCTCTACACGGTTCCAGGTCTTCCTGGATGTCCCAGTGGTGGCCACTGAGATAAGGAGAAGCCAAGGAAAAACCAAGCTGAAAACGAGGGAAAGAGAGTTGAGAGGGACAAAATTAAGGAACGTCTTTCTTTTGTGTTTCTGTTTTTGGATTTGGGGTTTTGTAAATAATATTTTCACTTGCATATGTCATTAGATCACATTGCTTCATTGGCAAAAGCACATATGTCTGCAGAATAAGCTCCCTCGTGTACCGAAGTGCTTGCAGTCAGTATGTCTGGATCTGTTCCTCTCCTGCCCCCCAAATGCTCGGCCTGCCTTCAGAGAGCAGGAGGGGGCGTGTGTCCTCCTGAGGGTCTCTACTTCTGAGCTGGCCGGGCGGCTGATTCCAGGCGGCTTCTGCAGTGAAAGCTGCCGTGAGTCTTCATGGCTCGCACAAACCTTATTGCCTTCTTTGACAAAGTGACTAACTTAATGGATCGGCAAAATTCTGTGGACATAGCAAACTTAGACTTCAGTGAGGCATTTGACAAAGTAGACCACAAAGTTTTACTTCTTGGTAAGCTAGAAAAATGTGGGAAGGCAGATCTCTGACTGTTGTATACTGCGCATGCGTGACTGAAGTCCTCACACAGGTCCGCCATCTTGAACGGACGACCCGACAGCTGATTGGCTGCCAGGACATTGATGCCCATTGGCTGGCCCACCAGCCAATGGGAAGCGCAGGATTTTGAAGTCGCGGCAAATATAAAAAGCCGCGGCTTCCCTTAAGTTTTGCTTCTTGACTGACATGATCCGCATCGTGAGTTTTACTCACGGTTTGAAATAAATGGGACCCCTCACGGTCATCTAAACGGACCCGGTTTCTTGAGTTTTCCTTCACCGATTTGGACCGGGTTTTCGGCTACAACACTGAGGTCCCTTCCAACTCTGTTATTCTGTAACGGCTGGTGTCCTGCAACTTCTCTGCAGTGACGGGTTTCTCTTCATGTAGACTTTTATTTCTGGGAGGGGGAATGCACCCCCCCCATTGCTAGGATGTATGGGCTGCCAGCTGCAGCATCCTTCTGCCTTTCTCTAGCAGTGCTGCTACTAAGTGGGTAGGTGGGTGGGGGTCTCTTTCTGCCGATGGTGCCTCTGTCTTTGCTGGGGGTCCCTTTTCCTCCTTCAGCTTGATTGGCAACCTTGGGCAGCAGGAGGATGGGGCAAGCTCAGAAAAGAGCCCTCCTGCGTACCTGCCTCAGCAGGCCAAGTCTGCCATTCATAGCACCCACCTACACCAGCCTAGCCCAGTCCCAGCCTGCCCCACCCATGCAGGAACTGGGGCAAAGGGGGAGGATGGCCCAGCATGGCCCAGCCCTGGAGCCAAGGAAGTGATTGCAAAGGAAGATGCAGGAGGAGGGCGGGTGGAGACACCCAGTATGCTGCAACCAAGAGTCGCCTCCCCACTCAGGAGTTTCTCCACCACCAGCCTCGAGACAAGGGGAGAGTTGCACCTTCTAACTCAGAAGGGGTGTTGGTGAACACAATGCAGTTGGCATCCCTGAAGCTTGGGGTGCTCAGACCATCCCAGACCCATCTCCAAACTTGCTTTGAAAAACTGCAATGATGGAGGAGCCTTGTAGTTCCAGGAGGCACCACTGCTTGGTAGCACTCACAGTTGGATATCCCTCCGTAATTTGGATTCTTCCTCATAAAATGTTCAACCATGCTTCCTATCCAAGCCTTGGGAGCCCTGCAGAGTAAATGTTCTTCCCTTCACTCTAATTCTTTAGAACAGGGGAGTCCAACCATGGCCCAGAATTCTGGAACTTGAAATCCACAAGTCTTAAAGTTACCAAGGTTGGTTCTTTTAACCATTCCTCCTGGGATTGAGTCTTCAAGTCCTCCACCACCTTTGTCATGGCTTCCTATACTGTGTACTCAGCACCCTTTTTCTATGGTGGTGAGCAGAATTGGACACGGGAGTCCAGAGGTGGCCTGAGCCAGTGGAGCGTAGAGTGGAACTATCACTCCCTGTGAGCTTGATACTATGTTGGTGCAGCCCAGTCTATGATCTATCAAGACACCTTGGTAATTGCTAAAAATAGTAATTAAAAAAGTAGTACTAGCAAGAAGGATCTGGGTTTCCTCTGAGAATTCTTGGGACCCAGAAACCGACTCCAGGACCAGCCAAGCCAGCTAAGCGCAGGGGCAGTTCAACCAACACAACATCTGCACTTCCGCAAATCTGAAAGCCTGCAGAGCTGTACCAAAGGCAGGTTAAGCGCCTGGAACAGGCTCTGTTCCATCCTCGGCATCTTTTGGCAAAACCTCGCCATCAGTCTGGAGGTCTGGGATCACGCAGGGTCCACTGTCATTGAGTCTCTGGTTATCAGAGGGCAGATAAGATGGTCAGAGAGGTTATCAGAATGCACACAATTACGCCTTTCCAGTTGCTCCATAGCACACTGGAGTCTGAGAAGAGCTGAAGACTGGCCACATAATGTTGGGAAAGAAACTCACACCACTGTGTCCTTCAGCCAAGCAAGCCAGAAGACACGGCTGCTGACAAGCTGCTGGTGAGCCCTACGAAACTGTGGGGTGTGTGCATGTGAAGGGGCAAATGCTTCGGGAAAGGAAGGTCCTGAACCTCCTGGAGATGCTGCCACAAGGAGGGGGGCCACCAAACCACGTTTGGACTGACCGTTAGGAAAGCATCCTGCCTGAACCTGATTGGTTACACCGAGAGGAGCAATGAGAGACAATTCAGGGATGGGAAAGTGGAACTTGGCACACAATTAATTCTCAGTTGTCACCTCTTAGGAGTGAAGCACAAGCAAATATACAGATCATGATAAAAATTAGTGACCATTTAATTTCCCGATAGCCACACAAAACGAAACTTCTCCCTCTTGGCGATGCCCTCACTATAAGTTGGCTGTGTCCTTATTCAGTCAAGCACTGTTGCCTGCAGCTCTTGGTTTATTGTAGATGACTCAGCCCAAGATCAGGAAAGCCCAGAGACCCCACCCAGCCTGGGATGGGGGGGAGGGAAGAGCGGGAAGGGGGCCTGGAGTGGCCTGTGAGAAGCTGGGGAGGCCAGGAGGGAGATTCAAATGCCAGGCAGGGGAAGTCCAGTCTTTCTTTGGGAGAAAAATACCCAGGGATTCCAGGGAGTGTGGTAGAGATAAGGAAGGAAAGAGACGCGAGAGGGAGAAATTGAAGTAGAGCTGTAAAGAAGCACGAAGGTTTCTCATATGATTTGCTTCTGTACCTTCGAGGCTTTTGTAAATAATACTTTCACTTGTATGTATCGTTAGATCCCATTGCTTTATTGGCAAAAGTATCTTCGTTTCCAGAAAAAAGACCCTCATTTGTGCTGAGGGTGTGCGTGTCAGGATCAGCCCCACTCCGAGGGATGGGGAAAATCTCCTGTGTCCATGGAGCTTCTCAGCCCTCCAGGTCATGGTTGTCCCAAAGGTGCCTTTTCAAAAGCCAGCTGGATTTCCTTTGGTTTTTCCTTGAAAGTGTTTCAGTTCTCACCCAAGAAGATTCTTCAGAGCCGACGAAGCTTCTTGGATGAGAAGCCAAACTTTTTCAAGAGAAAAAAACACGAGTTGCCTTTTGAAAAAGCGCCTTTGGGGAAGGCCGCCTGCTTCCCCCCTTCTTTTTTTATTTTATCAAAATTTATCAAAATTTATATATCACCCCCTCTCCCAAGGGACTAGGGGCGGTGTGGACGTCTGGGGTGCTGCGTAGCAGAGACAGGGGGGACTTGGCCCAGGGTCTTGGGGTTTCCTGCAAAGCAAGAAGAGTCCCCCTCATCACGTTGCTGCAAAATTTCAGCTGCCCAGAAGAGTGAGCTAAAAGCAGAAGCCAGGAACCCCATCCGGAAATCCCAGACCAGAGCCGGCCCTCGGGGTCATTGGCCGGCCAGGGAGCTCCATCCAGCAACCTTTCTCTGGCCAAGGCCCCCGAGGCTGCTGGGGTTGGGATGGATGCACTGGGGGGAGGGCTGAGGAAAGACCCCCTCCCCCCGTGCTGTCTTTTGGGGGTGTCAGAAGAATAACTGGGGGTTCCAGCTGGAGCGCAGGTTGTGCAAGAACAACTCAAACTGAAACCCAGACTGCTGTGAGGAAAGGACGATTATTCATTCCCCAAAGCCAAGAGATTTCCCTGTGGGGGCAGCTACAGAGGCAGGGAGGGGACCCCAAAGAGCTGTTTGATGGGCGGGTGGGTGGGTGTGTCCTTGGTGTGGGTCTTGAGGAGTGTAGGTATGTGTGCCTGCTGGTTCTTGGGTGACATTTGAGGGGTGTGGTGAGTACGTGTTAATCTGGAGAAGAGATTGATTAAGTCAAGTGATGTGCACTGGATCTTTGTTTGAACTGTGAGCATTATAATTATGTTTATAGTGCATTAACTGAGCTTTGTTTGCTTGTGTGCTTTGCAATTTGAAATAAGTGTTTCATTCTTATGTTTGCTGTAAGTTTAAAGAATTCCAGAGGCTGTTAATCAGTAACTTTTTGGGGGACATGGGTTAGTTAACATATGATTTCCTATACAATATTTCTAAGAGTAATATACATTTAGACATTCTTCCCAGGGGGGAGGGCAACATATTGGGGCTGTCGAGGCTCCAGCATCCAGGAGCGCAGCCCTTCCCCTGCCAACATCGGACCTTTTGGAGGCAAACAGAGTCCTTTGGTACCACCTGAGGCTGGCTCTCCGGGAGCAGGTGCTGAGACTCCCCAAGAGGCTGGGTGGGGCAGGGAAGTGAAGCAAAGAAATCCTCCTTTCAGAAGCTATTGGTAGGAAAAGACAAATCTCAATCAACACATGCTCCGTTTTACATTTTGGTAAACGTAATCAGAACGTCAAGTACAAGCTAAGTGGTGTTGAACTAGCTGGTGTCCCCCACTTTGTCAAGGATCTAGGTGTGCTTATCTCAGATCAAATAAATCAAATCAAATTATATTCATCACATGCACAGTCATACATGGTACGAAATGCAGTAAAATGTGTATGCGACCGCTCATGACCGTAGGTAGTAGGGCAAGGGGATAGCATAGACAGGGAGGGAGAATAAACTAGGGAGTGGTTGAGAGAGGTAGATTATGGGAATACTTTATAGTCCTGGGTTTATTGTGGTTTGATTTATGGTCCATATTGCCTATGGCAGATATGCCTTATCTCTGACGATCTCTGCTCCAAAGCTCATTGTAACAGCATTGCCAAAAAAGCATTGTAAATTTAATTCTGCGCAGTTTGTTTTCTGGAAATATTGTATTGTTACTTAGAGCTTATAAATCTTATGCTAGACCAATCTTAGAGTATTATTCAACTGTTTGGAATCCCCACCATATATCCCCTGACATCAGTGCAACCGAGCGGGTCCAGAAGTTCTTCACGAGAAAAGTCTTGCACTCTTCTGTACACAACAGAATCCCCTGCGCTACTAGGCTCGAAACTCTCCCTTTGGACAACCTAGAAATGCGCTGCTTGTAGTCAATCCTAGGTATTGCATATAAAATTATTGTAATGGTCTACCTATAAATGACCTTTTCTGTTTTAATCACAATAACATGCGCACTAACAACCGCTTTAAACTCACTGTAAACCATTCCAAACTTGTTTCTAAGAAATATGACTTCGGTAATAGAGTTGTCCAAGTCTGGAATGCTCTACTATCCCAGTGTTTCTCAACCTCAGTGACTTTAAGATGTTTGGACTGGGGAATTCTGGGAGTTGAAGTCCAAACATCTTAAAGTCGCCAAGGTTGAGAAACACTGCTCTACCCGATTCAGTTGTCTCAGCTACAAACTCTCATATTTCAGTTGCAAACTGACTTCCGTGGACCTTACACCACACCTAAGTGGACAGTAGAGGGGGCATACATAAGCGCACCAATGTGCCTATCGTCCCTGTCATTGTACTTTCTTATTTTCTTATTCTTGTATCCGTTTTAGTGTTACTGTTTGACAAATTCTAATAAATAAATAAATAAATAAAAATAAAATAAAAACCTGCGGCCAAGGATTGGGTCCAGGTTTTTGGCTTCTCTGATTTTCTGCGTTTATTTCCTGCCACTGGTTTTCTGGCATCTCCTGCAGATTAGCGACTTTGAAGTCTAGAGAGAGCATTCATCTCCTGGCCTCTGTTAACAGGAGACCTCCATCTGTGGTGAAACAGCGCCATCTGCTGCTTTGTCTGCAAACCTTCATTTTCTTTACACCCCCCCCCCTCTTTTTTTTTTAATCCAGCTGGACCCCAGGATGTGGGCCCTATTTTCAACACTGAAAGTAGTTGGGATTCTCATATTTAAAATCGGGGGGAAAATGTTTGTGTTCCCTTTTTAAAATCATGCTCAGTTTTCATTTGAATCAAGTGTCAGCGAGGTGGCTAGTGAATAAATTTAGTATAGGTAGCCCTTCACTTACAACAGTTCATTTAGTGACCACTCAAAGTTACAATGGCATTGAAAAAAGTGACATGACCGTTTTCCAGGCTTACGACTGTTGCAGCATCGCCTTGGTCACATGACCAAATTTCAGATGTTTGGCAGATGGTTCATATTTATGACAGTCCCCTTATGCAATCCCTTTTTGTGACCTTGGGACAAGCAAAGTCAACGGGGAACCAAGATTCATTTAACCACTCTGTTGCTAATTTAACAACTGCAGCAATTCACATAACAACTGTGGCAAGAAATGTCGTAAAATGGGACAAAACTCACAACAAATGTCTCTCTTAAGAATAGAAATGTTGGGCTCAATTGTGGTCATAAGTCAAGGACTACCTGTAATAGCAATAGCACTTAGATTTACCGGTATATACTGCCTCCCGGTGCTTTATATCGCTCTCTGGGCAGTTTACAGGGTTGAGGCCTCGTTTGCCTTTTGCCCCCGACAATCTGGGTCCTGGTTTGACCGACCTCGGAAGGACAGAAGGCTGAATCAACCTGCAGCCAGTTAGGATTGAACTGCCGGGAGTGGACAGAGTCTGCCTGCAATGCTGCACTCTAACCACTGTGCCTTTTATTACATAAATAAATACATATTTGTCCTTCACTTATGTTAATAGGGTAAAGAAATTCTGTAAAAAGGGAGGAGGGAGAACAACTTGTCACCCTGTGATGTTAAACATGCTGTAACTTTCAGTTAATGCTGCATAAAAAAACCCCAGTGGACATTATGCGGGTGGGATTACCCAGACGCTGAGTGGGGGCACTCTGGGTCCTTCCTCCTGCAGAACTAAGCTTGTTTTGGGATCTCCTCTTGGTGTGTTCAGTTTGGGCAAAGGCCACGGACCCTGTCTTGCCCTGGGACGAGAGTCCATAAGCCCTTCATCCTGGAGAAGATTGATTGGGGTGGACTCGAGTCTCTCTCTCTCTCTCTCTCTC
>JAEANM010006100.1:0-18910 GCA_017656035.1 Myanophis thanlyinensis
TCCACCAATAGGAAATAGGTGCTAGAGACGGTGACGGGGAGGGGTGGGGTGGGTGGAAAGGGAGGAGAAAGTGGGGCGGTAGGGACGGATTCGGCGCACACGTGCGCCAGCCAAACCTAAACGGAGGCATCCTGTGAGGGAGCGAGGCCACGTTCTGGTTGGACGGGCTGAGAGCGCTGGGAGTTGAAGGATTCCCCGTTTTCTTCCTCCCCTCAGTGAGAGGACGGGGAGGAAAGGCCCCTGAGCGTGCGCGTGCGTGTGTGTGTGTGTGTGAGGGAGAGAGAGAGTGAGATTGTGAAGGAATCAGTTAGAATGGTTAATAATTCCACGTGCTGCTGTGGAACGTTAAAAGCCAGTTGACTTGGCAGATAAATGCCTGACTGGACTATTGCAACCCGCTCTTGAAAAGTATCTGGAAGCCTCAAAAGTTGCAGAGTGCAACCACACAAGTTATATTGGGTGTCCAAAGAAAGATACTTAAAACACCCTTTTGTCGTGCCCTTGTCGGAACCAACAGAGATTGAGAGGGCAGTTCCTTTGACTTTGGTGGAAACTGAGGAAGAGCAGAGTCAGTCCAGGCAAGGTTTTTCTGAATTAGTAAGGCCTGCAGACAGGGAGAGCTCATGAGAATAGCAAGGACTAACCCTTCCTGCTCCGAGAGCAAGGAGGGAAGAGAGACAGTAAAATCAATGCAGATTGAGCAGGCTATGAGGAAGGAGAGTGCCCTGCCCCCTTTCACAAGGCACACTTGGGGCCTGAGATGTAATGAGGGGCATTTGTCAGGAACAAGCATTGAATCTGTGGAGACTTGTGCGCAATTGCCAAGGCCTGGCATCCGCATTGGAAGCCATATTACCCTCAGAGGCTTCTATGCTGCCATTGTTGGAGCCTGGGAAATTGGGAGAGGTAATCTCTTAGAGAATAGTTGGTAGTCAAAATAAAATTCTTTGAGGATGTCAAGGCTAGGTCAGCCAACACCTGTGAGGGGTTGACTGAAGAAGTAGTTTCTCTTTCAGCCTTGTTGGCTTGGGCAATGTGATGGTATGACGGGTGAAGGGGATGGATTGTGGAATTTACTTGGGTGATGGGAAAATCCAGAAGTTCAAATTCAGGTTTTCCCAGATGTGCCAGTATGGCTTCTTCAATAAATTCTTACTTGGATAGACTGTGTCTCTGAGTGCTGAATGAAAATGAGGAGTTTAGCTGGAATACTGACACATGGAGTTTGCTATACTCTTTATTGTGGGCCTTGCTTGGTTTGCCTGCTTCACTGAAACTCTGGCCCTGGTTATTTTTGAGCTAACCTGGCTTATTGGACTGCTGGCCCTGGTTGCTGTGTGGCTAAGCTTGCTACTGGACTACTCACAGCCAGAGGCTTCTGAAGGTGCAGGTGATAGTTTTGCTTCAGGACTGGTAGTGACTATGGGAATAGTTGGAGCAATAAAGGGAAGTTGGACTTGTTCTCTGGCTGTGTTGCTTCTGTGCCACACTCTTGCTCCAAAAATTGCATTGGGTGCCAGTTTTCTTCCAGGTCCAATTAAAGCTATTGGTCATGACCTATAAAGCCTTACATGGCATGGGACCAGGCTGCCTACAGAACCAGCTTTGCCCCATCACATCAGCCTGTCCCACCAGGTCAGGCAGGAAAGGCATGTTGCAGACCCCGATAGTCAAAGAATTCTTACTGGTAGGGTCTAGGAAGAGAGCTTTCGCATTATGAAATATACTCCACCCAGAAGTGAGTTGGGTCTCTCTTAGCCCCCCCCCCCCAAAAGGGGTCAGCTTTGTGAGCTTGCGTAGGGGGCACAAAGGGCTATGAGTTGTAGAATTGATTGGTGCCGTGGGAGACTTTCCTCCATCTTTAAGAACCAATTTTATCAGGGTTAATTTGTCCTCCTGAGAATGTTTTGTTTGTTTGATTGTTTTTTTGTAATTTAATAATTTTTAAAAATTTAATCCTATGTTAACATTAATATTGTAACTTTATTTTTTATACCAGTATTTCTCAACCTCTCTACTTTAAGAAGCATGAACTTCAACTCCCAGAATTCTCCCACCAGCATGGCTGGCTGGGGAATTCTGGGAACTGAAGTCCACACATCTTAAAGTGAGGTTGAGAAACACTTATATATTGTTTTATATGGTGATACTATACTATACTGTAGTATACAGAGTCCCTCTTTGAGGGAGATGGGCAGTCTAGAAATGCAAAATATAAATAAATAAATGAATTTTAAAGAAGAGCTTTGCTGTGGGTGGTATTGCGTCAATAAAGCGGCACATCTGTTTTGCAGGCTTGCTCAACTGCTTCATAAACTGCTTCTGTTTATTTTCATTTTATTCAGGGCCTCCTTAGAAGACATCACTATCTCTACCCGTTTTTAAAGGGAAAGGAAAATTTAAGTTTGATTGGCATGTCAAAAGCAGGTCTCCTTCTGTGGATTCTTACAATTGAACCTGATGGGACTCCATGTAGAACAGATCAGTTAATAGTAGGTAGTACTTTCTATTTTATTTACGTACTTTGTGATCCCCAGAAGCATGCTACAGAAAACTAAAGTGTGAACAAGATAAAACGCTAGCTTCTGTTTCTCAGAGCAGCTACTAAACATATACAAGACACACTATGCTGGTGGAAGATAAAAAGGGAGCATAACAGAATGTAGATATACCTTACAGTATCTCTATGCTGTGGTAAAAAATTGTGCCAGATTAGATTAAATTACAGCAATATTACTTGTTTTTTGGCTAAAAAAAAATATCTGTTTTTAACCTGACAGGTCAAGAATGGTGGGTATTTTAAAGGTTTTATGTACCGGTATATTGGAGCTTTCCTTGCAAACTACCCAGATTTGTTTAAATAGGCAGAGTATAAATGCTCTAAAAATGCTGTAAAAATAATTATTATTTCTTGTACCTTATTACAACCATGCTTTTCAAATTTGTCACACAAAATAATGGAAGGTGCTAGCCACAGATTCCCTGATTTAGGTATATGAGATATTTCCCAATCCAAAATAGCTTACAGGGATGAAGTGGTGGGAAATCAGAATTATACTTTCAGTGCCAATACTGTACTGTAATTCCCTTCGTGGTCACAACGGGTTTTCTATCATCTGAGTCCACATTTAAAATCCATTTAAAATTGCTGCGTGTGAACTAAGCTATATGAAAACTAACAGGTTGGCTTTGTTGATGTTTGATGGACTTCCACAAAAGCTCACTTACTGGACAGAACCTTTCATAGTAAAATTGATCTATATGTTTCTGCAGGTGGTAGCAACTGATCAACTTGTCCAGACTTGGAAACTAATTAAAATTAGGCCAAGTTAGTCTCAGATGAGAAAACATCTTCCCAAAATTTCCTTTGAAAAGCAAGACAGTTGTAAACTAGTGGGAAGCTTTAAAAAATGCCCAGAAGGCATCCATGGAAAACTGGTTTTTTACCATGAAAACTACATTAATATGTCTATAATCATCATCAAGTTCATGTATGTGAAATGATTAAATCTTCAATTCAGAATGTCTGCTAAAGTACGTTTATTCTATGTAAAAAACAAAAATTTTAAGGGCTACAAAAATTCTAGTAAATATCTTTGATCCGTTTATTAATGAAGCAAAAAAAATGAGAAATAATTCTTAAAATTGTGCCTTTCTCTCTCTGAGGACAGAACTATAAGGAAAGACACAACCAAATACCAAGGAGAAGGACCTTAACTTTTCCTCACTCTATTCCATTCTGCTTACTTTGGGTAAATCCATTATGAAATCAAAAGAAACTATGATTGAATAAGCTTGACAAAATTTAATTGTTAAGAATTTATTTTATTCATTCTTGTATACAATAAACAAATAAATAAACCTCTTTCTAAACAAGTAGAGTTATGTGACATCATAAAAATTGTGTTTTTTCCTCTTCAATAAACCTGTTACCTACTTTCTTCTGATGTAACATTGCTCAGTATCTGTTCTTGCGTGTATCATATGTTGGAGTTAGGTTGAAAGTTTTAGTAAAAATCAAGGTAAGGCTTTAGAAAAGATCCAATTTTTATGATCCTGTCAATTTAGGCTATATATCTTCCTTCAGACTTTTAATTCCAGAATCTGAGAACTAGAAGAACAAGAGGAAGTAGGAAAGAAGGAAGACAACTACCAGTATGCCATGATTTTTCTGAGCAACTGCAATTATTTATATTAATGCTTTCCTTCATATTTAAAGGTAATTTCCCCATACATTAGCTAATGGTGCCATCTTATGGTCGCTTCCTACCAGTGTTTTTTTTTATCTTTTAAAACTTTCAAAAGTATCTTCTTGGTGACTTTAAAGATTTACATAAAGAAGTTAGACAGAATCATAATAAAGGCATTATTATAAGAACAATTTTAAGGTGAATTGGAATCAGTTGTGTGTTAAAAATGACCTCCTTGACTACGTCTCAGTACTTGTATATTAGGAACCGTAGGACTCTGTCGTCATTTCATTTGGGGGGAAGCGGGTTGACTAAAATAATTACAATATTTGAAGGGGAAATCCATACCTTATTTGCAGTAATGGATTGTTGACGTATGTCCTCTGAAAAAAAAATGTGGGGGGTGACATCCTTTCCTTTCAGACAAAGATTTTCAAGATTTTCAGAACTTTTCAAAGTTCTGTTTATAATATTTTCATAGTATAAGGAGGGAGTGGAAACCTGAAAGTTACATGGGTTTTTTCAGTTATGGCTCAGCTATACAGGTAGTCCTCAAGTTAAAATCACAATTGAGCCCAAAATTTCCTTTGCAAAGCAGTTGTTAAGTGTAATTTGCCCTGTTTTACAAATCACTGTAATTGTTAAATAGGTAACACAGTTGTTAAGTGAATCTGGCTTCCCCATTGACTTTGCTTGTCAGGTCACAAAAGTTAATCACATGACTACAGGACACATAAATATGAACCAGTTGCCAAGAGTCCGAATTTTGATCACAGAACCATGGGGATGCGGCATCATGCGGGAATGCGGCAATGGTCATAAATGTGAAAATTGGTCATAAGTCACTTTTTAAAATGACATTGTAAATTAGAATGGTCACTAAATGAATGGTTGTAAATTGAGACTACCTGTAATAGAATAATTTCTCTTTAGACTTCAGTTTAGCCTAACCAGGGTGGCATCCTAAGAAGCAGTGAGCACTGAATAGTCCCAGAGGATTAAGAGAGCTAAATATCATTTGGATGTAGCAGGGATCTTTATTTATTTGGCTATTTATTTTTCAAATTGATTGGCCGCCAATCTTACCACATGGTAAAAGATACTACAACAGAGTATTAATTGTTTTATTATGTGGTATTTATGGTGGATACTTTATTGTATACTCCATATTAAGGATGTTTTATTGTTGGTATTTGGGGCTCTCTGGACTGTTTGTGTGTTTCTTCACCAGAATGGGCCAGCCACCATTTTGGAGGGCAAGAATGGGCAAAAGCTTCACTCCTCCAGGAATGTTTTCTTGCTGTGGTTTCAAAGTATTTTTTCTCCTTGACTGCTTTTGTGAATTGTAACTGTTCCACTTTATAGATGGTCCTCACTTAATGTCCATTTGTTCATTGACCAGTGAAAGTTACAATAGTGCTGAGCAAATGGTAGTTAAGGCCAGCCATAAGTTACAGCTGTTACAGTACTCCCACAGTTACAGGATCAAAATTCTGGCTCTTGGCAGCCCACTTACCTTTATGACCACAGAATGTGATTCAACACCCCCCTCCTCCATTTCTGACTGAGTGGTCACCTTGCACTCTGCTTTGTACCTCTGTTGCTCCCCTCTGATCTTCACTGCCTTCTTACATAAGGTATGACCAGTGAGGCAGTTTCAGGCACTCTTTATCAGCAGTGGGAGAAAGAAGATGGTAAAGGTCCATGTGGCAGCAGGGATAAGCAGTGGATGCCTCACAAAGGGTCAGCAGCTGCCTCAACAAGTGCACCTTGACAGCAGCAAGATATGGTGAAAGCAGCTTGAGGTAGTGGGGCAGTAGGGATAGATGTGGTATCAAAGTGTAGGGCAGCTGAGAGTCCAAAGAGGGTGGACACAGGCAGTTATGTTAGCTTGCCCAATTAGCTCTGATAGAGAGAACATGTTGCAAGTCCCGCCAGCTAGAAACTCCCACCATTTGGTGCTCCCAGGAGATGTAGTCTTTCTACAATGGAATCCACCTTATGGAGCATCCTTCCTCTCAAAATTAAATCAGCTCCATCTCTTTTGGTATTCCAAGAAGCCCACAAGACCTGGTTGTACTATTAGGTCTAGGTCTCCCACAGTCCTGGAATCTTGCTTAGATGCCTTTGTTGTCAAGGTGGCTATTCTTTGCAAGAATGTTAAACAAATTGCAGCAGATGTTAAGTGAATCACATGATTGTTAATGTAAATGGCAGTCAACTAGATCTTGACAGTCTTTTCCATTTCTTCATTTGAGTTAAATGCCCATGAAGGTATTCCTTCAGATTAGGAAAAAGGGGGAAGTCGTATACCACATGTAGGGTGAATGTGGTTAGACAATGAAATCCAACTTTGCAGTTGCTTCTTAGATGATTGAGGAAGTATGAAATCTAATACTGTTCTATAGCATCAAAATTTCCTTCTTGTACTTCCAATCTCACCTCAATAATTGTGTCAAAGTATCCCAGTGTAGTCCTCTGGGTTGATAGTAGTGCCACATTCAAGAAAATTCATAATAATAGCAATAGCACTTAGACTTATATACTGCTTTACAGTGCTTTTACAGTCCTCTCTAAGCAGTTTACAGAGTCAGCATATTGCCCCCAACAATTTGGGTCCTCATTTTACCCACCTCAGAAGGATGGAAGGCTGAGTCAATCTTGAGCCTGGTGAGATTTGAACTGCCAAATTGCAGGCAGCCAGCAGTCAGCAGAAGTAGTCTGCAATACTGCACTCTAACCACTGCACCACCACAGCTCATACCATCAATGTCCCCAAAAATTGTAATTATGACTTTGCCTGCCAAAACCTGATTTTTGAATATGCCCTGTGATGATATTCCATGGGGTGATGAATAATGACGAGCTTATGTTTGGTTGGTAATTAATACAACAAACAAATTCCTTACCCTCATTTTTGTAGCATAGCAACCATTCTTGAAGCTTCCATTTCTGCCATTATCATGCAAGAAACTAGTCATGTACAAACCTTCCATTACTGAAGAACATCAATAATAACATGATCCACTCATTTTTCTGAAATGCCACATTTGACAGCAATTTCTCTCTGAGTGATCCATCAGTTGTGTTCATCAGTTTATAAAGCTCTCTCTTGTGAAACATTTTTACTGTCACAAGTTGTCCATTTCCTTCTTGGACACACAAATAAACTATCCTGGTTCACCATATTTAGATTTTTTGGCCCAGCAGCACACAGTACAAATGTCAACAAAACTGTTGCTATAAACAACCTGCTTTCACCTATGAATTTAAGTGGAAAGGATTCCTGTACTCAAAAATGCATGCACTTTGCTTAAAGTGCATTGATGAATATTTACTGAAGGTTTCCATTTCATGAAAAACAGCCACATATTTTCTAACAGCAAGTTCTCACCAATTGAAGAATGCGAAAGAACATGTGAATTCTAGTGTGTCAGTACTGCCATCTGTAGGTGACTTACAACATTGGAAGTATTACTGGTCATTCAATGTTCATACAGTAGTTTGAGAATCACTGTTTTAACTTTTTGCAAGGCAGAACAATTTTAATCCCTAACCCTAAGGTTAGGTTTGTGAGTAATTAAAACAAATAGTTTAGAGTAAGTAATCATGCACATCTACTTTCTTGCTTAAGAGTAGAACTCATATTTGATGAATATACAACACATTTTACAAAAAGCTAGAGTCATGAGGCAGTAAACCAGTTACTCCACTTGGTGTCCTTTATATGTATTTGGACTAGAATTCACAGGATTATCCAGCTGGTTTGACCAATGAACCAGAAAATCTTAAGCCTATATCCCAATACAGTGCATAAGGAAAAGGGGGAAGTCATATACCATATAGATGTGGTAAGACAGTAAGATCCAACTTTAGTGCCAGATTAGGAGACACTAATCAACACTACCAAAAAAATGCTTAATTTCTTGCTCATATTGATCTTACCAACATGCACTAATTTAATTATTATTTTTTATTTATTAGAATTTGTCAAACAATAACAGTAAAACGGATACAAGAATAAGAAAAATAAGAAAATACAATTACAGGGATGATAGGCACATTAGTGCACTTAGGCACACATCCCTCTACTATCCACTTAGGTATGGTGTAAGGTTCATGGAAGTCAATTTGCGACTGAAACTATGAGAATTTGTAGCAGATACAACTGAATCAGGTAGAACATTCCAGACTTTGACAACTCTATTACAAAAGTCATATTTCTTCCAGTCTAGTTTGGAACGATTTACATTGTTTAAAGCAGTTTTTAGCACATATGTTATTGTGATTGAAACAGAAAAAGTCATTTACAGGTAGAACATTACTGTGTATAATTTTATATGTAATACTTAGGTCTGACCTCAAGTGGTGTAGTTCTAAGCTGTCCAAACTGAGAATTTTGAGCCTAGTAGCATAGTGAATTCTATTGCGTACAGAAGAGTACAAGACTTTTCTCGTGAAGTACTTCTGGACCCACTCAATTGTACTGATATCAGATATATTGTGGGGATTCCAAAAAATTGAACAGTACTCTAAGATTGGTCTAACATAGGATTTATAAGCTCTAATTAACAATACAATGTTTCCAGAAAAAAAGCTGCACAAAATTAAATTAACAACTCTTCATGCTTTTTTGGCAATGCTGCTTCAATGAAGTTTGGAACAGAGATTGTCAGAGATACGTAAGCACATTAGGTCCTTGACGTAGTGAGGCTCATCAGCTAGTTCAACCTCACCTAGCTTATACTTGATGTTCTGATTTCCTTTACCAATATGTAAGGCAGAGCATTTGTTGATCGAAATTTGGAGTTGCCAAATAGATTACCACCCCTACACATAGTCGAGATCACTTTGCAGGACAAAAATAATTTTATGTTATCAGCAAAAAGGATGCAATTGCTTTTGAGTTGATCACATAAATCGTTTATATAAAAAGCAGGAATAGCATGGGACCTAAAATGCTGCCTTGCGGGACACCATTGTTGACTGCTACAGAATTAGACAGCAAGTTCACTACTTTGATTTTCTGCAATCTGTTAGACAGGAAAGCAGCAATCCATTTATGCAGAGGGCCGGAAATGCCATAAGAGTTTAATTTTAACAGCAGTTTATCATGCACTACTGTGTCAAAGGCTTTACAAAAGTCTCTGTGGATTACATCTACAGCTTTGCCTTGGTCAAGACATGTAGTCAGATGCTTTTACAGTGCAGAAGTTGTAGATTACCAGACAAGTTTTTCCTAAAACCAAACTGATTGTCGGATAGTAAATTGTTTGTCTCTAAGTGGTAAGTGATGGATCAGTTTATAATAGATTCCATGACTTTATGTCAAGTCTAAAAGGACATTTTTGACTGGGGGGGGGGATTTCTGCTGAAGAATATTAGCCATTGTCTAAAGTAGTATTTGGGACCTTTTAGCTTTGACACATTTTTTTCTTATTTCTGTTGCAAGATCACTGAGAGGGCGAAGGGGGAGTTGATAAAGACAACACGGAATCGTTATCTTGTTTGCATTCCTTTAGGTCTGGTTCTCATGAGAACCTTCTCCAGACAATTGACACCTGTGCGGGAATGTCTTAAGGGGTCATTGAATCTCTTTTTCAAATGGTTGGAGAGAAATTAACATGTGATAATTGGTGGGGTGGAACTTTCAATTTTACTTGGGTGGAGAAAGCCCAGGAACTTTAGATTCGGAATTTCTCCAGGCCGTACCAGAACAATGTCTTCAATAAAATCTTATTCTTTGGACTTTGTCTTTTTTTAGTTCTGATTGCATTGCTGATGTTGTGTGGAACCCTGACATTTTACATGTAACACAACACAAAGAGATTGGTCTATAATTTTCAACTGAACTAGTATCATCCTTTTTGAAAATTGGTATAACTATAGCTGATGATCATAGATCAGGTAAGGAACTAGTTTGGAATGATATTTTGAAAATTGTGCACAAGGGTTCAGCTAGGATGTTAGTGAGCTTTTTCAAGAAAAAAAGCACACAAACCATCTGGTCCTGTGGGTAGCGATGGTTTTAGATTACATAACACTAATTCCACATTATCTACTGTAAATTGGATATTCAACAATTTGCTGTAACTATTTGTATAGGCTTGCGAATGAGGGATTGCAACTATTGCTATCTACAAAAACTGAGCTGAAAAATGAATTGAAGAGATTAGCCTGACTAACATTGTCTTTATATAACAAGGAGTCATTGGTTTGAGATGAGTGCCTGTACAAATCAAATACATGAATGGACAAGTTGTTTAATAATAACTGTACTGAAATAAATCTCAAAATATTCTTGGCAATAATATTCATATAGGTTGCCGAAGGAGATCAGCCTCATCTGGAAAATGCTTGGATGGCATTGACTGGCATTGGAAAAGGTGCCTTACTCACATTATAGGTGAATACTGATGTAATTATTCTACAGAATAAAGAAAGGGAGAAACAGAACCAATTGCATTGCTAGAACTGGAATTTCTTTTAAGTTAACAAATTCATGACCAATATCTCCTACTCCTACTGTTATGCTTTTCAAACAATAATGTCATACAGGCATAATCCTAGGTTTCAAGCTGCAGCATGGAACTCCTCTATTTTTATTTCCAACATCCAAGTTCAAAATGACGTGTGGAGGGGAAATAGCTTTTACTGGAATTCTGAATCTTTGGCAGACAGACATAGCTCCTCCAGCCAGAAGCCTAGGGAGATAATGTGGCTTCTCTCCACCTCTCAGTAAATAGCCAGTAATTAATTACAGAACAATAATGAATGCCAAGAACCTCGATTTCCCTAGAGTAAGTTTAAATGAAATCCAGTTTCACCCAATAGCCAAATGGGAACTATCAACAGAACAATGAACAAAATCCAGTGTGTATTTTCAGATATGTCATCATACTGAATAGCAGAGAAAGGTGATTTGAATTCTGATTTCTGCTTTGCAGAATAGTCTAAATATATAAGGCTTCAATACAAAGACATTGTTTCTATCAAATCTTCCTTTTTTAGTATTTGAGTTCCTAAACACAATGAAGATAAAAGGAGTTGTGTAATATTTACCTATTTGAAGGCAATCACATTCCATACTGGCATGACATCAGTAACAGCAATTGCAATAGCACTTAGACTTATATATTACTCCATAGTGCCTTTACAGCCCACTCTAAGAGGTTTATAGAGTCAGCATATTGCCCCCAACAATCTGGGTCCTCATTTTACCGACCTTGGAAAGATAGAAGACTGAGTCAACTTTGAGCCAGTGAGACCTGAACTGCCAAACTGCTGGCAGCCGGTGCTCAGCAGAAATAGCCTGAAGTTCTGCATTCTAACCACTGCACCACTGAGGCCTTGAGGCAAGTGGCTGGGAGGCAAGGCGAGGCGAGGTGAGACCTGGTGTGATAAGAGGTGGCTAGGATGGGAGGGGTGAGGCATGGCTGGGCATGGCAAATAATTTAACAACTGATTCTCTGCCCTAATGACCAGCTGGGTAGGCGTGGGTTAGGCTCCCAGTTTGTGGCTCCCAGTGTTTTCTTTTCTGTGGGAAATGAGTCCAAATGGCTCTTTGAGTATTTAAGGTTGCAGACCCCTGCCCTATACCATTCCGGACTAGTGGCGGTCAAGTTTCTTCTCCAGTGATGGAGCACCCACAACTCCCAGAAGTAAATCAGTCCACTGATCAATTGTTCAATTTATTAATTAATAAATTATTTATTAAGCAATTGATAAATAAAATTGATTGTTTCTCTGATTGATTGAAAGAAATTTGTTTCACTGTCTTAGGGAGAAATGCGTGAGACTAAAGTAATCACTCTGACAAAATTCCTCAAACCCAGCTGTCGATATATGATTTTGCTACTTGGCAAACTGCCAATAGGTCCACTTGAATCCTGGGTGGCAGGAACACAGGGTTCACACACATCAAGTACAGGACAGATGCTCATGCTTTGTAACTTTCTATTCTTATATGTTGAAGCGTGTCTGTTCTATTAAGCCTCTTCTAGCTCAGCCAGAAGCTATTCAAAAACCTGCTATTTTCAGCTGTCCTCAAATGACTTACTGGTGTGGACTCTTCTTGTCAGCAGCTTTATTAGAAGTTTCAGCAGTTGCTGATTTCACTGATACAGGTATGATTTTTGTTTTGAAAATGGAGAGCTCCAAGCATAGTATTTTTTTTTTTTAGTTCCTATTTTAAAACTAAGATTATAGAAAATGAGGTAAAAGAATGGGGAAGAATATGTCTGTGTGAGGTTCTTTAAAAAAATCCCTCCTGGATAAACATTGTTAAGACTGTTTTGAAGACTTTAACATGATGGCTGTACAAAATGCTGGTTCTGCATTGGGCTTCCTTTAGGTCTTGTAGATAAAGCTGAATGCGCTGGAGGTATGTATTAATGCTCCTAGAAATGTATGGATAGACACTGATCTGAAATTGTACTCTGAACAGATTACATAAAGTACATCCTAGACAAGCTGAATCATTTAAATTTAAGCTGCTCCAGGCCCCTTGACTCTGAAGGAATAAAAACAGACTTATCTTCAGACTCTCCTTTATTGTGTATAAACTCCCAGGTCTCTCTACAGTTCATCCCATATTTATATTCAGCACAGAGGGCTCCTAAGAAAAACTGATTTACTGCCAGGGGTGGAAAAGCTGCATCTTTACTCACTGAGGAGATTTTGTCTAATACCATTGGCTCTCACAGACAATTTACAGTTTCTTTCTTTACTCGTAGGATTTCTAGGAAGCAGCTAACTTCAGGCTATTTCACACAGAAGCATTTCCCCTACACTTCCTAACTCCATTCCCAGCTGTTGCCCTCAGAATGCAGTGAACAGCACATTCAGATCACCCGCAGCCAATCGCGTTTTGGTTTTCATCTTTATCTTTTAGTTCTCCCACCACACTTCTGGGGGAGAAATCACTTCTAGTTCTCCATGTACTTAATCCATGTACATAATCCACATTTTCAGTACATTTTCTTTGAGAAATTGTACGTTGGTGAGATGGCAAGTCCAAGAGAACTGTGCAAGGCAAGTATGCCATCAATGCCAGGCAGGAACACTTCTCTGAATCTAAGAGTTAGTAGTCAACATAATTGCTTCTTCTGCAAGTCTTATGTCATATGCCAGGTATTAGGCATATAGGATGCAATTGCTTTTAATTGATTAATTAAAGGCAAATTAATGAAAGACAAGACGCTGCAGACTGATTTAAGAAGCACCCCTGCCCCATGAGCCATTGTTGGAATAAACTATCTGATCTCCAAGTCTTTCATGATGTCCATGTGGATTCTGCTTGTGAAATTCTGACTTCTGGACTGGCTAAGAGCGCTGACCTTGATCTTGGAACTCGGGAGTGGATTTTGACAATTATTCTGCACACTATTAAAACTCTCACACTCAAGCAAGTTTCCTTCAGAAATGCCAGGTGTTTTGGTTTGTATTACTTGTCTGCTGTTATCTTCCCTGACCTTGAATAAACTGCTAATTTCCATAGCAACTGGGTTAGTGAATGTGTATTGGAAACCATAGGAGGAAATCTTGAGCCCTTCATTATTAATCCTGATTGGATAAGCCTGAGTTCAATTATTAGAGACTGGGAGAAAAATACCTTCCTGTTGATCATTTTATAAAGCTTTTATAATCCTCTATCATGTATGCTTTTCTGCTTTTGTCTATGAAATAAAAAGTAGCAAATATGATCTCTTCTTATTGCTCCAAGCCCCTTATCCTTTTTTGTTGTCCTTTCCTATACCCTTTGAGACTCTGGAACTACACATAACTACACATATTTCAGAGTGGTTATTCTTTAGGTCTGTAAAGAACTCATGGAATAATAGCAGATTTATCTTCAATCTTTCTTGTAGTGTTCTTTGGCTGTTTCAATGGTGCACACAAGATTGACGTTTGAACTGAGACGTCCACTACAACTTCAAGAACTTTTGCCCAGTTAATCATGACCAATTCATTATTTAAAATGTAATGTTCTAATTCAGTGCCACAAACTAAGTACAGTTTGTGTTATAAAAGAAATAGTTTAAAAAGAAAAGGGTAGATT
Source organism: Myanophis thanlyinensis (assembly GCA_017656035.1). Classification (NCBI taxonomy): domain Eukaryota; kingdom Metazoa; phylum Chordata; class Lepidosauria; order Squamata; family Homalopsidae; genus Myanophis; species Myanophis thanlyinensis. The sequence continues at coordinate 14,251 of JAEANM010006100.1, forward strand.
TATTATGCAAAATCATAAAGCTATAAAGCAATTACTGGCAATTCCATCCTAAATTGCCACCAAAGCCTTGTTTCTCTCTAAGCTTTTTTTGAAATGGACTCTACCCTACTTGAGATGTGAAAGATGGTTTCTGTAGAGGTCTTTGCCTTCATCCTTCTTTGACTCGCTGATTTATGGAATTTTATTGACAGCAACTCTAGCGGAAACCATTTCTCCTCACCCTCTCCATCAAAGATAACATGTCATAGACACTGATACTGAACACAGACAGTTCAGAGGGGTTGATGGAGGAAATTAGGCATCAGTAAACCATGAAATACGTGTGACTAGTTTGTCTATGGTAGAGCAGCTTAGGAGGGGCTGCAGTGTCATTCTATAAGACTACAGATCACTGCTCACTGGAGAGACATAAGAGCATTTTCTGCTCTTAACTACCATTCATGGAGGATTAACATATTTTTGTCAGTCAGAATTTCACTGGCTTCCTGTCCATGTAGCACATGGAGGCCATTGACTGTTATGCATGAGATGTATAATCCATACCCCATGTTAGGAAAAAGTGACTTTCAGCACCATAGATCAAAATTGTATTATTCATGCAGCCCTCCATTGACTGTAGTGAAGGGAGTCAATCCCAGAAAATCAGGCAAAATCTGTTTGATCATGATGTAGCCAGAGAGATATTCTATAAAGTCACAACTCAAGGACCTCGCCAAGAAACAAATAGCTTGATTTCTGGAGCATTTAAAGTAGGCCCCTGGCATAAACAGGCAGAACATTTAATAATAATAATAATTAATAATAATTTCACCACTTAGCATAACTTCCCAGCAATATCTCAAATATTTCCTTATGTTCACCATACTCTTTGAGCCATATAGCATGATTTTTATTACAATATTTAAATCAGACTTAATTTAACCAAACCACATTTTATTAAAATTTTGATTCATTGCCAGAAATTCCTATTTTGATGTCTCTATTTAGTTTTATCTTTACAGCCTTATTTTTTTTTTTTGGATTTTATTTATTTATTTCAGATACTTTTCTTTTTTAATCAGGGCACTATCATGTTTGTAATATTATCTCAGTTCTGAGCCTGGACTCAGAGTTGCTTAATCTCCAAGGTCTTTCTCCTGATTCTTGGCTAGTTTTGTCCTGGTGCTTTACTCTGTTTTAAGTGACAAGGTCCTTTTTGTTGCTTGCCTAAAGGAATCTCTTTATATCATGCAAAAAACAACAACAACAACAACCTTACAGTGCAAAAAGGTACATCCAATATCATTGAGGAATTATCCAGAATTTGCTAGTTTTACATTTATAACCCAAAGAGTCATATAACAGCATCATATGATGTCCTTGTTTCTGTTACGCAGGGAAAAGTTATTAGGCCTTCTTATCCTTTAATTCTCCTCACTAAACCTATTCATTCTACCCCTCTGGACTATCATTTATGCCACTGAAGCTTTCCTCTGACGTACAACAATCTCTGCTTTCCCATTTCCCCTCAGCATAAGGGTGAGGGGTTTTGGTGTGTGTGGGGGGATTCCCCTCTCTCTGTATCAGTACATTAAAAATGGTCCTAGCAATCTTGAAATATCTAGTCCCTATCTATTTTTGACAATATGTATAATGCAAATAAATTATAACTTTAGATTGGAATGATACATAACTGTTCACCATTTAGTTGAAGCTATTTTCAGTTTTATAGAGCACAGGGCATGAATATGTAGGTTTATTTGACTATCTTTCTATTTAAGATGTAGATTCTATAATACTAGAGAAAAAGTGAAACCAACTGTCCTGTGGTAGCTTTTTATTAACATCCCCTGGTTAGGATTTCTGTTTGGAGAATATGTCTTTCTGCATGGATTTATTTGTTGGGTGTTCCTTAGTCATGATTTGTTTGGAAGATTGCCTAGAAAGGTTTCATGTAAAGGTTAGATTAATTAAAATAAAAGCTTTTCTTTAAGCAAAGCAGCTTAGCTTTCTGCCTTCTTCCTTTTGCAAAGTTGTACCAGTTATATTAGCCTATTCACTGGGCTTTCAGCTGTATTTCAGCATCCATCCATTTAGGCTTGTCTGATTGACATGGACAGCAGAACATGTCCAATATCTGGGTTAGAACATTACTCCTGTAACTGATACTTGATACTTCTTGATCTTCCACAACTAATAAAGTTTGGAAAGAAATGGTGTAAAGGAACTCAGAGCCCTGCCCATCCAAAGGATAATTCTTTAAAAACAAAACAAAATTGGGCCACATTGGTATGAGAATAAAAGGTGAAGGTTTCCCTGTCCCGTCGTGTCTGACTATAGGGTGTAGTACTCATTTCTGTTTCTCGGCCAAGGGAACCAGCATTGTCTGAACACATTTTCTGTGGTCGTGTGGCCAGCATGGCTATATGCCAAAGGCACATGGAACTTTGTTACCTTCCCACCAAAATGGTACCTATTAATCTACTCGCGTTTGCATGTTTTCGAACTGCTAAGTAAGCAGGCTCATCCTCAGGTTATGAACCCAGACTGTCAGTTTTCCATCTGAAAAGTTCAGCTTCTTTTTAACCTCTGAGCCATGAGGCTCACACGAGACTCATATTATGTCAAGTGTGAGAGTAGAAGTTAGCAAAAAAAAAGAAAAAAAGAAATCAAGTTAAAAATGAGTCAGATCTGGATATGGGTCCGTAGAGAAATAACTTCCTAAAAATGGATTCCTATAGAAAAGTCTGTGCCTTTAGACACAGCTCAAAATGTTTCTCAACTACTCCATTCACATGACTGGCTATGGCTACTACTGAAAAAGATGTTTTAAAAAATCCAGTTCTGCATGTTTCCCTACATTGTTACTCTGGATAATGTAATTGTTGGCCTCTAACCATTAAAAAAAACCTGCTCTACTACTCTATTTCAGTAACTTAGACAAGGCAAAAAGTTGGACCCTGCCAGAGCTGAAAAAGCTAAAAGATGTGGTTGGTATGTAATTAGGAAACCTCTAACAGAAAAGGTAGATTATTGGATGCTTTAAAAAAGTATAGAACAAGTTATTTCCATGCTGTCACCTGAAAAACAGCATTTATATATCAGTGAAGCAACCAGATTTATTAGTTAATATTTTGTAGGAGCCAAAAGTATTTTCAAGATTAACAAAAAATTAACGGAGTGCACCTCTATTTTGGTTTAGTTCTGGATATTTGCACATATTAAACACAGTCCCCATCCGCTACTCAAATTGGTTAGTTGCGTATTTCAAGCTGTAAGAGATTTTTCCCAGAACTTCATTCTTCATTAAACTGTCAAATTAGAAAATTAGGAAATCTGTCAGACTTAAGTACAGTTAAGATTGATGGTGATATTTTAGATCAAAATTCTGGATACTTTCATTTCAATCTTTTCTCTAATTCCTCCCTTCTGATCCTGAGAGAAATCATTACAAGTAGAAGATGAACTGTTTAACACAGAACACTGCTCATTAAACTTTTTTTTCCCCAAGTAAAGTATAATCAGAAGAAATTTGACATTTTGGTAGATGTGAAAATGTTTATACAGGTAATTCCGCTGTATTAATTACTGTGGCGGGAGGTCCCCTGCATTCAGAATTATTGGCAGTAAAACAAGTCTATTTCTGCACATAGCTCTGTTCATTGCTTTTCAAATTGATCTCATGGCAGGAGAAACATTTCCAGTATTTTCCTGTACATCTTCCAGTTGGCTTCCATTGGCAAGGACATGGTCCCTGGGATGTTGTTGCTCCTTTGTACCTGCTGTGTCTGAAGTTAACAATTAATTAGCTGGCAATGGTAAAAGTCTATGATCTCTTTGGGGTTTTTCACTGAAGCAATTGGTTAAGATGCAGAATTTGGGATACAAGTGAAGGAAAACTTAGGCGTTGATGTACCATTTTTGAAGCTTTCTTCCCAGCTTCCTTTTTTGCCTTTCAAAAGATAAATCTTATCTTTGGGAAAGTTGGGAAATTCCAGGATTTAATGTTATAGCTCCATCTGGTTGTAATCAGGCTATTCATTACTTAGCAATAAGGCATTCCCAAACCAGATGTTTTTAACAAGCGACATGAACCTGTGAGTTAGCAATTGTTGCTCTTGAAATGAGCTTGAAGCAGAGGTGAAATTCAGCAGGTTCTAGCAGGTTCGCTAGAACCAGTAGTAAATTTTCTAAGCAGTTTAGAGAACTGGTTGTTAGAAGAAATCTCCTTTTGTTTTTTCCCACTTTACAGGGTTAATCCTGTAAGGAAGGTAGGAAAAAAAATTCTGGTGGTTTCTAGCCTAATCTTTATTGCCCTGCTTACAGAAACTGCCCACCCAGTCACATGACCCCCCCACCCCACATGACCAAGCCACGTCCACAGAACCGGTAGTAAAAAAATTTGAATCCCACCATTGGTTTGAAATATATGTAGATAGTCCTCAGCTTATAACCATATTGGAGCCAACCCAATCTTAGGAGATATATATATATATAGATGGGACTGAAAGGCAAAAAGGGAAATTGAATTTCCCTCCCATGTCTGGGTAACCAAGTATTTCCTCACAAAAAACAAACAAACTTAACTGCTTGGTGAAAAGCTACTGAAGGGGAGGAGACCTGTAGCCTAATGGCTAAGACATCTGCCTAGAGTGCAGGCAATGCAGGTTCAAATCCCATA
>JAEANM010006101.1:0-18908 GCA_017656035.1 Myanophis thanlyinensis
CAGAGAGAGAGAAAGAAATACACATCCATCCATACACACAGACAGACAGACAGACAGACAAAGTGTATTTGTATATGTATGCATATGTATTCCTTAGCAGACAACCAAGGCAATGTGACTAATGTGTCAGAGATACATGTCATTACCATTTGAAGAGATGCTGTTTGGCATTTCAGGAGGAGAGAAATCTCGTTAAGAAATAACGGTATAGTTTTTAAGTGAATCACAGATTTCTCCTGCTCAATTCTATCCATTTTAGCAGAGCTTTCACAGAAGCAGCTCCCAGTGGATGCTCATGTTAGTAGCACTGAATTAATGCTTCTCATCACCAACAAATACACATAGGGACTATTTTACTTCTGAATTGTCTTAGGTACTGCTGACAACAGCAAGGTCTTTCTTTCTTCATTTCTTTCTTTTGTTCATTCATTCTTTTCTCACTTGTGCTTAATTTTTGACAGCTCACATTTGCACATAGGAATAAACCAATACCATTCTGATTTACCCAAGTTCTTCATTGCCAAAGCAATTGTTATTCAGTTCCATTTCCAGGTCTAATTACCATCACAGAGTGTGCAAGAAAAAAGGTGGCAGGACATTAGAATTTTAAAATTGAGCCCATTTAGTTTACACGGAATGTGGCAGAAACCAATCTCGTCTTCATTCATCAAAAAGAAATCAGAAAAAATGAAGCCAGTGTCATTTTTGGAGGTCTTCTTCCTTTGTGTTTTATCCTTTAGGTGCAGTAGAATTTTCCCTTGAAATTCTGGTTTTCCACATCAGTTTCCTCTACTGAAGGCAGTAGCAGGAAAATATGCAAAAAGCAAAGAATCTTTTCCCCATCATCATTTACCAACTTGTTCAACTGCACATGTAGTACACTAGAATTGTTAAGAACCATGCTAATTAGCATTCCATTAAAAGGATGAAATCCTGCTAAAACCCGAGGTCTGATTCTGACAGTTCTAGTGAAACATCGCTCACTAATGCAGCCTTAATTCTTTTTATTTTGCAGAGACAGCAAGCTGACCATGTTGCTCCGAGAGTCCCTTGGGAACATGAACTGCCGTACCACCATGATAGCTCACATTTCAGCAGCTGCAGGAAACTATGCTGAAACCCTTTCTACGATCCAGATTGCATCCAGGGTTTTAAGAATGAAGAAAAAGAAAACTAAGGTAAGGGCAGTCTTTGGTTGTCATTCATTGGAAAAAGCAAAGCAGTCCAAGATAGTAAATAAATGGAAGGCCACCTCTACAGAAATCAATATTCATGGTCTTTGAGTGCATGGCAGTACATTTAAGAGTGTGTGTAGAAAGGAGGGGGGAGTCATATGTTTTGTACTTAGTGAATTATGCAGTGCTTTTAACAGTCACATACATGGCAGAGAACTTGTGTTCTTTTCTTAGAATATTATTAGTACAGAGAGCTGCTTGAAATTCAGTTTTCTTTCTCATAATTCATATTAATAGCCTGCAGATTATAAATCAATTTTTTGAAATCAATAAACAGATTCCACAGTTATTGCTACCCAACAGACTGTTCACAGAAAGAAACCTCTGTAAAACAATAGGTTGTTCTATATGACATCAATGTTAATTTCCCTGTAATTTTCTCCATTACTTTTTCAAGTACAAGTTTGTCAGGGCATTTTAAGCCAATATTATCAGTTAGTGTGTGTATTAAGCTCAATTTCTGATCTGAACTGTGTAATCTTCTGAAGAAATAAATCATTTGCAAAATGAAGATATTTACTGAGAACTTGTGGCTGTAATGTTTATTGAGCGCAATATTATTACTTCTCAATGCTACCTTTTAAAAAGTTCTTTTAGCAAATTAGAGCAGCATTGAGGTGACACAAATAAAACACAGAAAGATATCACAGCTAGAATTTTCAAAACTGTTTTCAACAGGGGCCCTGGACTTATTATTTTTAAAATGTTTAAACAGATGTATTAATGTTTGTTGTATGCCGCTCAGAGTCACTTTCCATGAGATGGGCAGCTATTTGACTGATAAATGATAAATAAAATACCTTTTACATTGTTGTTTCCCACTGAAAATTGGGAAACGTACTTTTTATTTATATGCAGTTTTATTTATATACAGTTTCACAATAAGAAAGAAGTTAACATGGTAGATAAAGAACTTTGGATATTGTTTCAGTTCATATTTTTCTAGCGTCTTTACTGGAAATAACAACTTTCAAACATTTCCTGAGCCAGCAAACAGGCTTTCTGTTCTTTATTTTAGTTTTAGTTTTGTTTTGTTTCCCACCTCACAGAACTCTTCTAGCTCAGAGGCACTCTTAGTTATATCCCTGCACGCGCTCTAGGTTTGATGTCTTTTCACAGATTTTTAATCTTGTTCAACTCTGGGGACTGTGAAGTCCATTCCAAAATGGTTATCTTTCTTTCCTGCAAGTATGTTATGGCTGATTTTGCAAGAGTGGAGTCAGATCATTGTCTTGTTGAAATATCCAACTTCTTTTCAGATTCAATTTCTTCAGTGACTGAGGGACATCTAGAGTGTGTTGATATTTAACTGAACCCATTCTTCCTTTCACACACACTATTTCCTGTGTCATTAGCTTCCACACAACCATAAACCATAACAGTGCCTTCCCCATGTAATTAATAATGTGTTCTTGCCTTCAATAACTTTTTCTTTTTTCTTCAAATGGGTCTTCTGTATCATACCCAAGCAGTTCAGTTTTTGTTTTATTGATCCAACCATTTTGTTTCAAAACATTTCATGTTTATCAAGGTTTTCTTTTAAATTCTTAAGCCCAGAATTGAACAGGGTTGCATCTAAGTCAAGTAAACAAATAAATGATTATTTTTATTATTATGTTTAGAGAAAAAATTACCGTACCTTCTGGAAACTCTCCCATGCAGTTAATTGCTGTTTAAGAAATGCTGTATTGTGGATCTGTGTGCAAATACAGACTCAGTGCCAGCTAAACATTTTCAAAATATCATTTGCACCCTGGACTGTTTTTCAGATCTGTTTTTCAGATCAGTTTAGGGACAATTCTAGCAGAGATCTTTTGTGTCTTTCAGATCTTGCTTTAATTTCAACAGTTCCAACATTTCCTATCAGTGTTTGTTAGAAGTGCTAACTGGAAGCACTTAAGAGGTTTTTTTTTTTGTAAGAGTGAATTATCTTCATTTTCAAATGTTCTGGTAGCTCTTGGGGAATTATGTGGTTGTTGAAAGTGAGCAAAACAAAATCCATAACTTAAGAGTAGAAAGGTCAAGATATTTTTTTCTCCTATGGAATCGTCTTCACCTGGCTAATTATAGGCCTACCAAATCAATCAGTATTTTGAGCCTTGTATGAGATCTAGTGAAAACTCTCAATTGGAAAAGCAGATAATGTGCAACATTTGAAAGCATCAGAGAACAGCAAGATCAATTGCTATCATCTTCCAGCATTATCACAACTTTCCCAAGTTATGCACTTTAAGCAACAGTGGCAAAAATATGATTCATTAAGTCATGTAGTAAGTATGATTTCGGTTTTGTGTTTAATTAGACTGCACAATGTTTGACTCTGTAATATCATTGTACTGAGGGATAGTGAGTTGCTGAAAAGATTAGATGAAATTCTAGGGATCATGTTGCTTCTCTCTGCATCTGAAAAATGCTAATGTTCACAAATTTTATAATTAATGTGTAGAATCCACTAAAGAATGAAAATTCTTGAAATCAATTACTATTCCTGCCACGTCAAAATTATTTTTTACTCATGATGATGCTATCCTAAATAGCAGTATGGTGTGGGTGTGATTTCATGTGCATGCGTGCATGTGAACCTGCTTAAATGCACAAAAAGTCTGTGCAGTTGTGTGCTGTAAGGACTTGATCATTTTCTCCATGACATCAGACAGCATATACTGTGACACATAATGCAGTAATTCATGGAATGTTGTCTTTCCCATTCTAGTACCCTCAGCATGTATTGGGTCCAGAACTGTCAAAATTCCCATTGAGCATTATAACTGGGTATTTTATAACTGAGAGCATCAGATTGGGAAAGACTTATCCTAAATGAGGCACTCTTACACAATGGCATTCCAAGTATTAGAAGACATATCACTTGAGTGCATTGGTTCTGGAAAGCATTGTTGGACTTCTAACTTTTCATCTCTCTCTTCTGATTTCTAGTATACATCAAGCTCTTCTGGAGGAGAAAGCTCTTGTGAAGAAGGGAGAATGAGGAGACCAACCCAACTTAGACCTTTCCATTCACGGAATGTCGTTGATCCAGACTTCCCAATTCTCCATTTGTCAAGTGACCCAGATTATTCTTCCAGCAGTGAACAGTCATGTGACACTGTCATTTATGTTGGCCCTAATGGAACAGCTCTTTCTGATAAGGAGTTGACTGATAATGAAGGCCCCCCTGAGTTTGTCCCTATAGTTCCTGCTCTTCAGAAAACTAAAAATGAAGGCAAGTTGGAAGAAATGAACGAGACAGCCCCTGAAAGAGATTGCTTGAAGTGTAATACATTTGCAGAACTCCAAGAGAGGTTAGACTGCATTGATGGCAGTGAAGAGACAGACAGATTTCTTTTTGAAGAATTACCAGTTCAGTTTAACTCTGACTCAGTGACTAAATGTCCTTTATCAGGCCAAGAGGCAGAGCATCGTAGTGCATCAGAGCCAAGCAGGGAAGATGACTTGGTGGTCTGCCAGGAACCTGATAATGATGCCAAGGAAAATTTAAATGCTGCAGCTAGCAAAATCCAGGGAGGTCACTCCCCTGTTCACAGTAGGATGCTTAATGAGATTTCCACTCCTCTAACCCATTGGAATGTTACAGGCAGTCCTAGTAGTCAGATTAACAGTTCTCAACAACCTCACTGCACAGACCTGCAAAGCAGTCGAGAAAGCCTTAATAGCTGTGGCTTCATAGAAAGCAAGCCACGGCCAATGGGATCACCACGGCTTGGTATTGCAAGCCTTTCAAAGGCCTCCGATTACAAACCACCAGCTTCTCCTTCTCAGAGGTGCAAAGTTTATACTCAGAAAGGGGTATTGCCCAACCCAGCACCTCCACCATTATCGTTAAGCAAAGATTCGGGCATGGTATCCAGTGAATCTCTGATGCAGTCCGAAATCCGCACCCCTCCCATTGGAATGAGTCCTCAACTCTTGAAAAAGTCACTTTCTTCTGGCAACATTGATTACAGAGAGATGATTGACAATGTGGAGCAGCAACAAGAATCTCTTTCTCCAGAGTCAAAGCAGGAGATTTTGAGCACAACTATGGTCACAGTGCAGCAGCCATTAGAACTTAATGGGGAGGATGAGCTGGTATTTACCCTTGTTGAAGAGCTGACCATTAGTGGAGTTTTGGAAAATGGGCGGCCAACAAGTATCATCAGTTTTAACAGTGATTGTTCTGTACAAGCATTGGCTTCTGGGTCTAGACCAGTTAGCATTATCAGCAGTATTAGTGAAGATCTTGAGTGCTATTCCAGCACAGCTCCTATTTCTGAAGTAAGCATTACCCAGTTTCTGCCTCTTCCAAAAATGGGGCCAGTGGACAAAGCTGAAGAAGCTGAAAGTAGACGTTCCTCTATTAGCTCATGGTTAAGTGAAATGAGTACTGGGAGTGATGGTGAACAGTCATGCCACAGCTTCATAGCACAGGCATGCTATGGTCACGGAGAAGCAATGGCAGAAGCTCCTCCTTCTGAACTTGCAAAAGCAATTCAGAATAATGGTGTAGTTTGCATAAATGACAAGCAAAATCGTTGTACTGAGGATATGTTTGTGTTGCCAGAAGGGGTTGACAGAAATATTAATAAATTATCTCCCATCAGAAGCTGTAAAATATCAGCAATGGAAAAGACTATGGTCACAATATCAAACACTACAAGTGTAAGCAATTGCGAAGAATTCATTCCAATGAAGACAAACATTACAGTATTCCCATGTATTGCTGTTAATTCTTTTAAAGCCCAAGAAAGTGGTGAGGCCATGTCAGCAGTATCATCATCAGCCAGAACTCCCTATCCTCATGAGGGAAAAGAATCCAATGCAAGGAAAGACCTAAAATTTGATGATCCTTGGCTAAAGAGGGAAGATAGTGTAAAAAATGAACATGGCCTCAAGCCTGAAACAGTACCTGGGCAAAACAAGAAGCAAATTTCTGCTGACAGGTTTAGTAGCAGCAGCGGAGAGATTTCAAGTTCACCAGGAACTGAAACCCCAAGGAGGGTTGTAGATGAATATGAAGTGGGACTGTCAGGTTCTGCAACCCACAGCCCCCTTCATTCTACAGAAAGTTTGAAAAATGGAAGCCTTAGCAGAGGATTCCAGAAGACCAGCAAGTTGGAGGAATTGGATGTGGTTTCCTATCATTACATAGAGGAGAGTGGTGGCATGAGCTGTTCTGTGTCATCCCAAACATCGAAAGCTAGCTTGGAAAGAAAGGTAGCCTCTCCCAAGCACGGTGTTCTTACCCGTCCCAAAGGAACACCACCATTACCTCCTGTGAGGAAATCTAGCCTTGACCAGAAGAATAGAGCCAGTCCACAGCACAGCGCTTGTAGCAGTAATACCAGCAGCCCTTCCAACCAACCAACCTCTTTTTTGGCTAGTTTTCCTGATGAACCTACTGGGAAACAAAAGGGTTCCAGTATGGAGAGTGGGAGCAATAGCAGTAGTAAATTATTTAGTGCAAAACTGGAACAGTTGGCTAGCAGAACCAATTCTCTTGGAAGGTCTAGCGGGAGTCATTATGAATGCCTATCCTTGGAAAGGGCAGAAAGCTTATCCTCTGTCAGCTCCAAGATGAACACTGGGAAAGACACCACCATGCCCAGAGCCAGCAGAAGCCTCAACCGCAATGCAATGTCCTCCCCAACAAACTCGGGCTTTTCCCAGTCTGCAGGAGCTTCACCAAAAGTCAGTCAATCAAAGATCTCTGCTGTGAGCAAGCTCCTTTTGGCAAGTCCAAAGGCTCGAAGCCTGGCTGCCTCCACCACCAAAACCCTTAGCTTTTCAACCAAGTCCCTTCCTCAGTCTGTGGGACAGAGTTCAAGTTTGCCTCCAAATGGAAAGAACATGTCCTGGTCAACTCAGTCTCTCAGCAGGAACCGAGGTTCTGGTCTTTCTTCTAAATTGCCCCTCAGAGCTGTTAATGGGAGGATTTCTGAACTGCTGCAAGGAAATTCTGGCACCCGAGGAATGCAGCTGTGCAGGAACTCAGACACAGATGAACGCAGTAGCACTCATGGGGACAAAAAGCTCCCTGTTCACCTGCTTCCTTCACCATACAGCAAGATCACACCTCCAAGGAAGCCTCATCGTTGCAGCAGTGGCCACGGAAGTGACAACAGCAGTGTCCTGAGTGGGGAGCTTCCTCCAGCCATGGGGAAAACAGCTCTGTTCTATCACAGTGGAGGAAGCAGTGGATACGAAAGCATGATCAGAGACAGTGAAGCCACAGGAAGCACGTCCTCCGCACAAGACTCTATGAGTGAGAACAGCAGCTCCATCAGCGGCAGGTGCCGAAGTCTTAAAACCCCCAAAAAACGTTCAAATACAGGTATGTCCCTGGTGGGTGTCTTGAGAAAAGCTCTGCAAGTTGAGTTTCCAAGTAAGTTAGACTTGTACCACATAGCAAGGTAAGCATTCAACAATGGGGGAAAAGATAGTAATTAATTATGCTTAATGGTGGCAGTGCACAAAGTCAGGATATGAGTATATAGATCCTGTATTATAAACATAGAACTCTGATGCTGCATCCTGATACTTTGGAATTGAGGCTGGCAGGAAACGCAGTATCTTTTCCTGAAATTAGTTCATTAATTAACCAAGAGAATTTATATGGCCGCCTGCCTCACAGAAGTGACTCTGGGTAGCATACAAAGATTTTAAAAACCCAGCAATTAAAAACAATAACCCATGATGCCCTGAGGTAAATGATACATTCCAGTCATAAAATCCCATCCATAACAGTCTTGCCTAACTGGCCTTAATGCTTAGGAAACAGGCAGGCCTTCAGAGCTTACAAAATGCTAATAGGCCACCCAGATTTTGAACCACCCAGTTCAGGACCACCCAGGTCTTTGGGTGGATGCATTTCAACAAGGCAAGGGTCTCTTCTGAGGGGAAAAAAGGAATTTCCTACTTGGAAGATTCAATGTGATAAATTGAGGAAGGCCAAAACATTGTCTACTAAAATAACTTGCCAACCTCGTGCCTTTCAGGTATGCTGAGACAAAGCTCTGATAATTTCTAATCATAGGCCTGACTAGGAATTATGGGGCTGTTGTAACGTATCTCAAGAGCACAAGTTCAAGAATCTTTCAAAGTATGCTTGACTTTCAGTAAATGAAATTCAAATGAAATGTCTTTCATAGTCACCAAAGGAAATAGGGTGGTTTTATTTGAATGATAGCAAAATGAAAGCTTTGTATACTTCTGTGTTTAATGGTGACTTTTTATATGTGACTGAGAGGTCAAAACATGTTAATAAACTGTCAAGATCTCAAGAAATAATCACTTGGTTTTCTGCAAAGATCTTTATTTCTAGTAGAGCAATACATCTGTATATTAAAAGTCTATAAAAGTAGTGCTTCCATGCAACATACTCCTAGTATAGTTAAAGGGGAGTTATTCTGAGTTTCTTCTGCTTCCCCTTCCCTGGAATCAAGAATCTCCTACAATGGCCCTTGATTTTTCCCTTAACCGTCTTGATGCCTCCTCGGATTTCCAAAGACATTCCATTACATAAACCCCATATGTCCCTTTTGTTCATTATACAATTTCTAAGAGCAACCTAAGATTCAGTTTTTCCCTTACCATCTGTCCATAACATTATTATGATGGTGATTCAGACTGGTCTTTCATTCTTAATAAAAGAAGGGCAAAGAAGATGTAAATGTTTCATAGGATGGCTGACAAGTGAAGAAATGTGCCCAATTCTTTTGTATCTGGATAATTGTGATTTTCTTCTTGGCAAGATATTTCAGAAGTGGTTTGCCGTTATCTTCTTTCTCGGGTTGACAGAAAGTGACTGGCCCAAGGTGACCAAAGGCAGACCACTTGAATTTTGCTTGAATAAATTGTTGAACTAGGTGATCTTGATCTACCTAATTTCTAAGAGCAAACTTAGCAATAGATCAATCAACAACGAGACTGATTTAAAAGTAAACTGCATATATAGAGACTCCAAATCAGGTTCTGGGGAGGGAGAAATTATTTTTTCCATTGTGGTTCAAATTCAAATCAAATGGAGGGAATTTGGCATATAAAATATAATTCTGCATTTTACATTTGGCATATAAACTTTAATCCTGCACATTGTTGACCAAGCACATGGGCAAAAGTGGGGGCTTTTTAAAATGAAGAATTAGCGTTGTGCAATACATTTTAAAAGCACGTTTCTACTATTAGCTTCCTGCTGGCAAACAGTCCTAAACACAAAACAAAACCCCCTGTAGATTAATTTATAGAGGCTTCCATCAGAGAAGAAATTTCGTGCTTGCTCCTATATTCTGCCAACAGAATGTTGCAGGTAACTAAAGGTTTTAGCTTCTCTGCAGTCCCTAGAAATGCACATCAAAACAAAACTTCATTTCATTCATAGTTCAGCATATTGGTTGAAATCCAGAAAGTTTTAAAATACATATAGTTTTGACTGTTTGATTAATTCCCTTTCAAAGGAAGCAGTGTCATTCAGAATATGGAAGGGGAGTGAGAAATGTGTCCTTTCCCTCTTCGGCAGGAGGAAAGGCCTTTCTTGTATAGGGTTGTCAGCTGTACCACCTTCCTCCAGAAAATGGTGTTCAAACCACCTTTGATGAGAGGGACATAAAATGCATATCTCCTCTTCGCACCATTTGTAATTGCTTCTTGGTAGGAAAAAGTGAGGTGGGGCTGTGCGTCAGCCTGAGCAGTCTCTCATGCTGCAGTTGAATTATCATCTGCAAGAAGCTGCCATTCAACAAGGAGAGTTTACTACATTCAGCAAACAAAGTAATTGTGGAAGGAGTTCATGGGGAAGGGTAAAATTAATGCCACTCATAGAGTAGCAATAGCACTTAGACTTATATACTGCTTTATACTGCTTTACGGCCCTCTCTAAGTGGTTTTTTACAGAGTCAGCCTATTGCCCCCAACAATTTGAATCCTCATTTTACTCACCTCCAAAGGATGGAAGGCTGAGTCAACCTTGAGCCTGGTGGGCTTTGAACTGCCAAACTGCAGGCAGACGGCTGTCAGCAGAAGTAGCCTGCAGTACTGTACTCTAACCACTGCACCACTGCAGTTCTTTGTAGCTTAGTAATTTCCCATGATACTAGAAAATAGCAGTCTAGAATACAAATGAAAGGGTTCCTGAACAAAAAGAAAGCTGGACAGAAAACACAGTTCCATATTTCTACCAATAATTTTACTGATAAAACAAAAAGGCTAGTTGTCCCATGTTGATGTCACAATCCTCTGTTCTCCTTGTTCTCTGATTCTCAACCAAAAACTAGGCTTTCGGTGTCAACCTACAGTGACATTGGATGTATTTCTCTTGCTTGACATATAGACCAATTTGTTCTTACAGAGTAAGGTCCTCTGTCAGCAATGTTTAGAAGGACATAATAAGCATTTGTCAAGGATGGTTTAAGTCCAGCAAATCTTGGCATAATGCAAGAATTTGGATGGCTTGACCCTTGAGGTCCCTTGCAGCAGACTCTCTGGGAATTGCTTGCCCTGTTACCTTGGTAGAGTTTGCATCTATTGATCTTCAGCGTAATGTGTAAAGTTCATCTCGATTGAATTGTGCAAAGAAAGCGATGTGCAATGGACGAGCAAGATTAAACCTGAATCTTGGGTTAGAAGGTACCTGTTTGGACCAGTCTTTTGAATTCACTGTACTGATTTCCATTTTACAGATAGCAAGCTGTATTTAATTGTTAATGCATTAAGTACTTTTTAAAAAAAATCAGGTCAAAGGGCTCTTCCACCCTCCCTCCCTCCTGAAACTGGCTTGTGAATTGATATAATCTATTGCTTCCCAGCATATTTTCTTTGTATTTTTCCCCTACAGTAAATAGCTTAGATGGTGAAAGCACATTCTTTTTTATGTCAACAGATTTATGAGCTCAAAAAAACAAAAAAAATGACTGCAGAACTGACCAAGATTAGGCTAAGCTGCAAAAAAAAGGAGGGGGGGGGCTCTGTTTACACAGAATTTGGATGAGAAGTGTAGTACAGTACTTTAGTTTTTCTCCTTTTCAAGACTGATCTCTTTCCCTTGATTTGTATCAATTTATAAAAAGAGGTGGCTTTTTTAAAACCAGGAAGCACAACATTTCCATTTGGATAATATTTTAACCTGTGTAATCAAGAGCACTGGAAGCTACCTGATTTCCTGTTATGAATACTCATTGCCATAATGAGTATGGTGTGGTAAATACGTTCATTTCAGGTCAGGTGACCTTGTCTGGTTTATTTATGAATATTATTAACAGAAATGCTAGCTGTCAGGCATGATCAATATGAATCGACATCAGTTCCCACTAAAAAAAAAGACCACAAAGACTTTTAAACAAATCACTAACATTGTTAAATTTCACCATTACTTTATGTAGCTCCATCAGCTTGTGAAAACAATTACTCTTGTCTCACTGCCTCCTCAAAATTCTCTGTTTTTGTAAGTGCATTGTTCACCTGAGATCCTTTGAGATGGAAAAGTGATCTAGGGCCTAAAGGATGATTACCTACTTGGGAAATCTTTGTAACATTGAGAGGAGCTATGTAATCATGCTGACTTTAGAAAATCAAAATATCTAAGTGAACTGTGAGCATTCTGGGGGAGAAAAAGATGATAACGGAAGATAGAAGTGACTTCACACTGCTCCTTTATAATACTGGAAGAAATGTGGTTAAGCTATAGTATTATTGAAGCAGTGCAAAACTGAAATGTCTAATGCTTTTAGTTACTTTTTTTTTTTTAGAAATTGTGGGAAGTGAGACAAAGTGATTGTCTTAAACCATCTATACAGGCTTCTCTGCTTCTGCACAAAATGTATCTGCTGATCAAAGAGTTATAAGTGGTGGTAGTGGGGTGGGGGAGGAATCTGCTTCCTGACCCTAGAGGTAAATTGCAGAAAAAAGGTTGGAGAAGAAAGCAAAGCAGGCAGTTTACTAGAAAAAAGGAATATGGTTTTAAGGAGCAGTAGGTAGCTGCAAAGTAACCATCATAGCACAGTGTGTGTCAGTATTTTTATGTTATACTACTATATTTCAACACATAAATCTCCCAAAGTACTCTTGAATGTAAACTGATAAGAGACATAAGCCTTTTTATGAAAAGTGCACTTGCTTATTATGCTGTTATATAACTGTTTTCAGTTATTGTCATTGTTAAACATAAACTTTGGGAGAAAAAAGTGGTAAAATTATAATTGAAGCAGACCTGCAATTAAGTTTTTCACATCAGGTCATAACTTATGCTCTTAAACAATCTTCACAAATGCTTTGGATTTTTCCAACATTTATTGGGTTCCAATTCCTATCCCTCAAGATATTTCCCAATCTTTTGCAAGCTCCTAAGCATGCAGTAAATATAATTTGAAACAGCTTTCAAAAACTATGCAGAATTTTCATTATTTCCTCCTTCTCATAGATACTCTTTTCTTTTTATAAATCATATTCATTTTACAGGCAGATCAAATAACTTGGTTCGCCTGAATAATAATTTATTATTGATAATAAAACTAGTTTAGTGCAAGACAGTTCAGAAAAGAGGTGTGCTTGGTATTTGAAGACATGAATCTTTAGGTCCAGTCCAGAGAACAGCTTGTTACAGAAAGAGAAAGCACCATAGAGTCTTTCAGACCTGCCTGCTTGTTGGTTGGTTGTTTCATTGGGATGATTAGCCAGTGAAATTGAGAAACTTAAAATAGATAAGAGCTAGATTAGCTCAACTTCATTGGCACAGAAGCTTACAAAAGTTGATATGGAATTCATATCGTACCACGTATGACTGTGTATGTGACCAATAAAATTTGAATTTGAATTTGAATTTTGATTTCAGAGAGAATCCAATTCTGAGTTTTACATATTGGAGTAGTATGGTTAAACACGACCACTTTTGTTTTTAACAAATCTTAACAAAAACTGTGTTCATAGAGAGACTGATTCAAGCTTAAATGGGTTCTGAAATGTAGGTGAAGGTGCAGGAATGCAATGTGCCTTTCTGGTTTCCAGCCATGTTTTCTCTTTGAGCAAAACTTTAACTTTTCTGCCTATACTGCATGCTGTGACTACTAAACACTTAGTCCATTTAGTGTACTGGGCAGGGGGGAATCGGAATGATCCATTCAACTAAGCACATTTAGCTCTCTAAACATACCTCAAAAATCTAAGCAGGGTTCTACACGTTTGGTCTTTGGATGAAAAAAATCCAAGGCTGATGACTAGACGGGGAAGTTGCCAACTATGGTTTGAGGGAAGATGGCATTCTGTCATCTCCCAATGCTCTAAACCCATCAAAGACTGCAGTGTGCGATTTCCTCACAAAGAGCCACTGACTGGAGCAGCAATGGGCAGTCTTAAGTTCTTTCCTTATCCAGAGAGGAATTACGAAGAACTGATTTACTTGCCAACTTCACTTGTAATGGCTTAAAAAGTTCATCCATTGCTCTCTGAAAATCAGGTTTATTAGTTATTTAAGAGAAGAAACCTTTTTTTTAAAAACAAGGCTATGAGTTTTCCCCTTTGTTTTTTTTCTAATGGCTTATTTCACTGGTTTGTGATTTTGGATAACAGAAAAGCCATAATACAATATGTTCATAAACTCAAGTATCCATAGTGTAGGAAGTACTGTATTTTCTCTTTTGAGATTTTCAGAATTGAATCTGTAAAATTTCTAACCTAGAATTAATAAGTTGCAATCCAAAAGATCTATAAGGTAGAGAGTGAATATGTTATGCAGAGTATTAAGTTCCCAAGTCCTTGACAGATGATGCAAAAATACAAATGTTTAACCAATCAAGTGTGTAATTTCTTCTCAGCTCCCAAAAATATATATAAATCTCTCCTGTTTAAGATGAATCAGAAAGCAAAAGAATTATGCACTGGACAACATGTGGTATTTGACTTTAAAACCAAGAGCCTCTTGAACCAAACAGCATCAAGCATAATTGCTTTTTAATTTCTTCATCACAACTGATGAAAATGGCAGTTGAGGTGGTAATTCATAATACAGAGTGATATGTTTACATTTCTAGTGAAGTTCATAGTATAGAAGGCTATGATACATCTGTGTGCTTAGGAACCTTTTTAAACTGGAAAGCTGAACAGGATGTAGATGGTAAAATGAGATTCAAACACATCTAATTAATTACACACATAAAGCTTTGAAAAGATGAACCTTTTTTTTTTTTTTTACAAATTATCATGTTTTAAACCTCATAAACACAGTCATGTTTTAACAGAGGAAATGACAATGGAGTAATGTGGTGGAAAGCTCCATGGGACATAACTTGCTTGAGTAGGCTTAAAAACAAAATCTGATGAATTGGCTTGCTTGGATTTACTTAAAGGAATATAATTGTGACTGGTATGTCAGAATTGCTTCATCTTTTGGAAGACAAGAAAAAATAATAATAGTATTAATTCATTGAAAGGAAAACATTTAGCATGCTTGGACCAATCATCAGCTCAAACTAATTTCTGGATACATAAACATCAGACAGCTGGCAGAGCAATCATGAGTTGAAATCCAGCCTCACGGAAGTGAAATGTTTGGGGAAAAGAATCACCACTGAGAGGTTGGAGTACTGGGCACTGCCTGCTGTTACCACCGCCTTCTCTGGGACTTCTCCCAAATTACTTGTCAATCTGCCATGTTCAGTGAGGAGCTGCCTCCTGACAGTAGAGCTCATTTACAGGCCTTAAAATTAATGAAAGTAGGCAGAGCAGTTGCAAGAGAGATGCGCCTGGTTGAATGGACTAACTGGCATAAATAAAAAAACTGCCCTTGGCAAATCGATTGAAATGAAAATGTTGATTACTGCTTTGATGATTCTTTGGGTTTTACTCAGAATTCAACCCAGTGAAAGGACCAGTGTTATTACTCAGACTCAAACCATATATTTATGCTATGCTAAGTACTTCCATAATAAAGGAATGATATGTATCAATATATTATTGATTCATCAAAAAATAGCCACCATTCAAAAACATGTTTCTTTTCTATTATTTCATTCTTATTGTATCCATTAGATGTTGCTACACTAGCTGAACCATAGACTCTAGTTGTCAGCCATATCACATCAAGTTGAAGACAATGATCATCCTTTTCATACTGGTACTTCAATAATTCATGAAGTCACCAGAGAAAAACTGGAATAAAGTTCTAACATGGAAGGCGGCAGCTCTGTCCTACCAGAGTTGATGTCATGCCATATTTCCTGCATGCAGATGTCATGAAACATAGAGTGATCCTAACAACAGTATGACATCAAGTTGCCCCTGTCTTCTGAGATATATTTGAACAGTTTTTTGGGGGGTGGTCTCTTATTCAATTATTGATTGTTGCCCCCCCTCTTAAGCTTTCCAAGACATGCCATACACTTATCCAGAGGATAAGTGTATCATCTGCTGGATACATAGGAATTTAAAATCCCTATTCAAAGTAAAAAATATATTGACACTTTGAAACAAATATTCAACAATTCAGTAATACAACTATAAGCATTTCAAAGCTGCTATACTCTTTGTAGAAAAATTATATACAGGGTGGGTAAAAAAATACAAGCATTAGGAGTAACTCGAACGTTCTGTTTTTCATTATGTCATTTTGTCCTAAGAGAAAAATATGTATTTCTGAATTCTTTAGTTTTCTAATATGAAAATACACACATGCTATATTAGATTTGCTATACAGTATTTCTGAATGGTGCGGAAAGACTAAAATTGTAAAAATTCTGCACCAGTGTGATTTAACTCTGTTCCTCTTCTCCTTTTACTACATGGTATTTAATCCACATAACAGGCCTCTAGTTATGGTCCTACAGCTGCATTGCAACGATCACATTATTTATTGTTACATTTCTTTCCTGGCTAGACTTTGACCAAAAGAGATCACCTAAAGGAATTACTTGATCCTCTCAGAAACAGGTGGTAGAAATTACAGTCAATCAAGTTAGGCCACTAAATGAAATTTCCTCATGGGCAATTTGGCCATTGGAGCTATATAACTTTGGAAGTTGAAAACAAACAGGCCTCTTTTTATATTGTTAGAGTCGCAGTAAGAGAACTGTCTGGTATGGCTCATATTATCTTATGAATAGACACACTGATGGATGAGAACCTTCTCAAATCTCTTGTTGTTCCATATATCAATACATTACAGCCTTTGCAAACCTTACCATCTCACTTTATTCTTCAGAATCATTTGGTGTAAAGGTAGTATAATTCTATGCCAGTTCAGTCTCTTTATATGTCTGTGTTCAACTGAACACTTCTTGATTACACAGAAAAAAAAATCTTATTTTTCTATTACTGTGACTTTCTGCGGACTCTTGATTCTGAATTACTGTAGCATACTAATATTAAGGATCCATCTTAAGCAAAATAGATAAACTGTGAGAGTTTTGTCTACTTAGAAGTACGCCCTACTGAGTTTAAAAGGGCTTAGTTCCTTTTAATCCTTTCTAAGCAGAGGAACTCTAAAGCAGCAGATTTTCCTTAAGTCTCACTGTATTCATAGTGTCTAACTAATCAGCTTGTTAACCTCTGCTTACTTAACATGGATTGAGTTTCAGATCACTATCTCTGTAAGAAGTAGGGAATTGTTACTCATTGCTTTCAGCTGCTTTAATAAATATTTGCAAATGTGGTTCAAAAGGTGGAACCCAAATATATGTACATAGGATTCTGCTCAGCAGAGTTCACAAAGGTAAATGACTGGCTTTGAAGAAAATAGAACACAGTTTTATTACAGCTGTTAAAAATCTGAAATGGATGATGAAGCAGAATAAACAGGCTGCATCTCTTTCCTCTACTTAACTATCTTTCTATCTATTGTTCTCTTCTGGAAAAAACATTTACTTCGTTTCAGTTTGAGGAGTTCTTCAATTTGTAGCAGAAAATGCATGTAACTCCTCACCACAAAAAAACAAAAAATATTGACAAGAATAAGTTGTTTTTCTGTATTCTTATCTTTTATCTGCTGTTTTCCTGAGTATCCTTCTAATTTGTCTGTAGCAAAGGTGTCAAACTCAAGACCACATACGGCCTGCAGAGTGCTTAGATTAGGCCTGCAGGGCTGCCCTGGAAACAGCGAAGGACCAACCTGGGTGTCTCTGCCACCAAAAATGAAACTCGGGAGGGCCTGGCTGCAATGGCCTCCTGCAACCCTCTGGCAGCAAAAACAGAGCTCGGAAGGGCTGCAAGCTCTTTTTTCGCTGGCACAGCTCTTGGGTCACCACAGGTACTCCCGTGACATCAAGTTGGCCTCACCCAACCTGGCCAAGCTCCAGCCCCCCCCCTCCCCCCGCAGGTCAGACACAACCCTGATGCAGCCCTCAATGAAATCGAGTTTGACACCCCTAATCATATATACCCCTGGTCTCCCCTGGTATATGACAACCCTGGTCATACAGCATAATATGAGTACATAGCATTGCATGCATGTATAGTATAAGCCTGAGTATATACATACAGGGATAACAAACAGATTTAGTCGATTTCAAATAGTTGTGTTTTTTTTTAAACTTATATGGTAAATTGGCAGTGCTTGGTAGAAATTCATGCTTAAATTAAGTGAGCGTATTTCTGAAACTTGCCTAAATTATTTTGAATTAAAAATCTGTGTTCTTACAATATTTGGTATAAGACTAACTTTTAACAGCCAAGATACAATTTAAATTCTGGTTCAGAGTCCCCTGGCCAAATTATTTTAATCTCTTTTCCGTCTGTGACTGCAATAGCCTTCGGCTACAGATAAAAGGCATCTATTTTTTTTTCTCCCTTTCACTATGTTAAACTGGAGAAGGAAATACAGCTCCCATGCCACTCACCCTAAGACAAGGAGACTAACCGCTCTCCTTCCTTTTCTTTTCTCTGTTACCTACAGTATCAGAGATTAGACTGTTCTCAATTCATGCTGTACCTGAAATTTTTTGTGTCATAGTGCCCTTGTCAAACAGCAGTGTACTTTCAAAACAAACTTTTTATTTGATGAGCTGCTGGTATGATTTACAAACTGGAGGGGTAAAATTGATAATCATAACTTCACTGGTTTTAAGAAGCTATTCTGGTGTAGCATTATACCTGTCCTTGAATTTTATTTTGTCTTGCTCCGACCAAACTCAAACTCATTTGTGTTCTTTATCTGAGAAAGCCTGATTTCTCTGTGAAGCATGATAGGCTTCCAAAAATAGAAAAAAAATCAATTTCAAATATGGTGAATCATTACTCCATGCATAATAATCTTTGAAGATATTCAGATTCCAGTTGTATTGAGGTCACTAATCCATCATCATGAGTGGATCAAACTTTCTTAAGTTGATCATTGTTAGATTTTTATTTAGTCTATACTTGTTTTGAATTGGCCAAATGCATGACGTTACTAATTTCCCCCATTTTCTTTTCATTTATTGGCCTCATTGACCAGAATAAATACAAACATTGGATTATATATTATTTTATTCAAATTGTTGCTTTCAACAATCCCATTATTTAAAGTATATTTAGCAACCAAAGATTTAATGAGGAGTACTAGATAAATCATTTAAATCTGTGACTTGGGAGAAGATTTACACTGTAATCCTGTACATGCTTATATTCTGTGTATTTGGGTATTCATGGCTTGGGACCGGGGTATTTACGGGACCGCCTGTTGCCATCGTCAGCCTCCAACCGACCTGTGCGTTCCCACAG
>JAEANM010006102.1:0-18907 GCA_017656035.1 Myanophis thanlyinensis
AATAAATAAATATCCAGAAATCATAACAGCCTCTCCAAACATGGGCCAGGCACTCCATTCGCAGAACGGTTTTCAGATTATGCTCATTTCTGGTTTGCACAATCTCAGTGAAGGAGAACAAACTATCGCATTACAACCTCCTGCAGAGAAAGGGATTATGTGCAAGTGTTGTCCACTTCCCTACCCCTATGGAGAGAAAGCAAAGCCTACGCACTTGCAGTCTATCAGGTGATGCTACTCATTTACTCTTCTCCCTTACTAACAACCACCTCCTGTGTACTCCACTCCAGCAACCGTGCATTCCTGCTGCAGCTAATTGCTCATTCTTCTTCTCATGTCTCTTTTTGATCAGCCAACAGGGGCACCCAGAATTATATGTTGTGCAGGAAGAATATTCTTGTCAGGCACAAGACACTGGAACAACTTTGTGAATAGGCCAACACAGTGGTGGAATTCAATTTTTTTTACTACTGGTTCTGTGGGAGTGGCTTGGTGGGCGTGGCTAAGGGGGTCATGTGACTGGGTGGTCAGTTTCTGTAAACAGGGCAATGAAGATTAGGCTAGAAACAACACCAGAATGTTTTTTTCCCTTCCTTCCTTACAGGATTAACCCTGTAAAGTGAAAAAAAAACCAAAAGGAGATTTCTTCTAACAACCAGTTCTCCAAACTGCTTAAAAAATTTACTACCTGTTCTAGCGAACCTGCTAGAACCTGCTGAATGTCACCTCTGGGCCAACAGTTTCTTTATTGTTCATCATCTATATTACAAGAATCTTGTCAGACTGACTGCATTCCCTTGAGAAGAAGTTGATAAAGGTTTACTAGTGTGTTGTATGATGTTTCCTCCTA
The DNA here is from genome assembly GCA_017656035.1 of Myanophis thanlyinensis. NCBI lineage: Eukaryota > Metazoa > Chordata > Lepidosauria > Squamata > Homalopsidae > Myanophis > Myanophis thanlyinensis. The sequence goes on from JAEANM010006102.1 coordinate 851, forward strand.
TGCAGAAATGCTACGTTGCCACATCTCTTTACTTCTCCTTGTCCTCTAGCTGGTGATTCCATCAGATGATGATGACGACGACGACGACGACGATGTTGTCCCTTCAGTCATCTCCAACACTTGATGGTTCAGTGGGACATATTCCATATTCCACATCTTCTGATCTTGCACTACTTTTTGGAGTTTTTCTATAATGTTCCTGGGGTCAGCTTTGATGGTGACCAGCCACTGTGTTGTTTGGTTTCCTTTTGCCACTAACTCTTCCAAACATAATTGCTTTTTCCAATGAATTCCAGTGAATATCCAAAGTGAGATGCAGTTTTTGTGATTTTGCCTTCTAGTGACATGTCTTGATGGTACATATTCCAGCACTTGCTTGCTTGTTAGTCACCTTTATTGTCCAAGGAGATTCCATCACAATTCCCATAAAATAGAATAGGTTCTGGAGGGGCTGTCCAGAGATTCCCAGGCTGGGAGGAGTGGTTAAAGCAGGGAGACTCCATCAGATTAGAGACCTCCCATACTAGTGTCACTCCTACCATGTCAAATAGCTGATCCACACCTTGAAAGAGAAAGCAAAGGGAGTTAACCATTTCCTTCAAAGCTCCCCCGTTAAAAAAAAACACATTCTCATGCCTGAATGTCTTGACTTTTTTTATCAGACCCAGCAAACAATACAGGGTCAGCTGATCCATGGCTGGCAGTCAGAAAGACTTGGCTGGCAGGAATTTATGCAAATACTGAAGTGACAGAGAGACATTACTTTTGCAAGCAAGGACTTTTATTGGTTACATGGAGAGGAGACCACCAGGAGCACAGCCTCAAGTGCAAAGTAAAAAAAAAAAAATCTTCAAGAATGAGGATCCCTTTCTTACTGTATGTGTAATAGAACAGAGTAACAGAGTTGAAAGAGACCTTGGAGATCTTCTAGTCCAGCCCCCTGCTTAGGCAGGAAACCCTATACCATTTCAGACAAATGATTATCCAGTCTTTTCTTAAAAACTTCCAGCAGTTGGAGCATTTACAACTTCTGGAGGCAAGTTGTTCCACTGATTAATTGTTCTAACTGTCAGGGAATTTCTCCTTAGTTCTAGGTTGCTTCTCTCCTTGATTAGTTTCCACCCATTGCTTCTTTTCCTGCCCTCAGGTGCTTTGGAGAATAGCTTGACTCCCTCTTCTTTGTGGCAGCCTCTTGAGATATTGGAACACTGCTATCATGTCACATCTTTCTTTCCATTAGACTAGACATACCCAGTTCCAGCAACCTTATATGTTTCAGCCTCCAGTCCCCTAATCTTCTTTATTGCTCTCCTCTGCAGTCTTTCTAGAATCTCAACATCTTTTTTTACATCCCGGGGACCAAAACTGGACGCAGTATTCCATGCGCGGCCTTATAAAGCGGTATTAACACTACCCCTGATCTGTTAAGGCAGCCTAGAACCGTGCTGATAGGTGATTCTGAAGCTCAGCAAACCTTAAGCGTGCCTGGACTCCATCTCCCGGCATTCCCCAGTCAGCGAACTTATGCCGGCTGGGGAATTCTGGGAGTTGGAGTCCACGCATCTTAAAAGTTGCTCAGCTTGAGAAAGCGGAGCTCAGCGCTTTCAGGCACTGGAGGAGAGGCGAGGCAGGCGCGGGGAAGATGGGAGCAAACTTTGCTCTTTCGCGGACAGCCGAGCCGAGCCGAGCCGAGCCGAGGAGCCAAGCGCCCTCCTTTTCTCCTGCCTCGGGGCATCAGCCAACCCGTGCGGCCGCCAAGCAAACACCGGCCGGGGTCCGCAGTGGCGATCCTCGTCCGCCCCTTCTCTGCCCCCTTGGCCCTCGCCTACCCCCAACCCCAGCCAAGGAAAGCCGAGGGGCTTGGGGCGGTCGGAGGAGGGTCGGGGGCGGGGCAGGGGAGGCATTAGGCAGGGCCCCCGGATCGAGGCGGGGCTTGCGGAAGAAGCAAGGCACCGGCGGAGCTGCGGGGCCGGGCAGCCAGAGCGAGAGGCTGAGCTGAGGCGCTGGGATCTCGCTCTGCTGCTCTTCCTGCGGGGAAAAAGCCCGGCGCTGCTCGGACTGGGCGGCTGCTGATCGCCGCGCTCGGCATCCTTTCCCGCTCCGTCTCTCCAGCTCCGGCCGTCCCCGAGGGAACAAAGGGCGCCCGGACCCAGCGCGCCATGCCCGGCGGCCGCGTCTGCTGGATTCTTCTGCTCCTGCCCTTGTGCAGCTTCGCCGAGATCGGCGCCCCGAGCCCGCCCAGGCAGTGAGTAAGCTACGCGCAAGCCCTCGGGATGCCGTTCCCTGAACAAAAGCGCACCGAGCAACCGCTCCGCTTTTCCGCCTCGCTCCTTCTCCGCCTTGGCTTTCCTTTCAACCCAAGCCTCCCGCGCCAGGAAGAGTCTTTCTGAGTAGGAAAGACTCTCTCTCTCTCTCTCTCTCTCTCTCTGCTTGCCGGAGTGTTCGTGAGCATAAAAGCAGAGGGTAGATCCTTCGCCGCCTTCATTTCTGGAAATCTCCGGGCTGCAAAGGACCCGGGGCATCCGAAGAGGAAGATTATAATTGGTGCAAGGCACGCGCGTTCACACGCACACGTTTTTAGCCAGCAGATTTTTACGCAAATGTTTGAAAGCCCCCCCCCCCCTTTCCCGGTCCTATGGTGGATGAGTTGTGGTCCATGAAAGTTGTTTGCGTTTATTCATTTTAACTTTTAACTGTAATTTTTAAACTATCAGCTTATCTAATTATTTTAATTGGCTTTTAGATTTTGTTTATGTGTTTTTTACTTGCTGTACACCGCCCCGAGTCCCTAGGGAGAGGGGGCGGTATATAAATTCAATAAAACTAAACTAAACTAAACATTATTCAAAACCGTGTCTTTGCTGTCCTTAACAGTAGAGTTTATCAATTTAACAAATGTTTTTAAAAAACTATGTTCCCAGGTTTAGAATTGGGATAGGTTTGATGTTTCTTCCTCCTCCTGTTTCAAACCAAACAATCCGATTGGTGTGTGTGTGTGTGTGTGTGTTTTCTAATTCAGGGACTGAATTTAGAAAAATTAATCTGGCCTAATTCTGCCCTTGCCATCCCATGTGATGGCATCGAAAAGCAAGCCAAGGAAGCCAGAGAGGGGAAAGTTTTTGACATCACCCTTCTGGGGTGAACAATTGTATAAAATTTGAAAAGCGTTTCTTATAACATGTCACCAATTGTGTTGAGTTGCCTTGTTTCAAAATGTTCTGGTTGCTTTGCTAACAGAAACCTGGATATATGGCTAAATTGAGAGTCAGTTCAGATGAACATTCATTGGCTAGCTGAAGGAGAGACACTTATGGGAGAAGATTCAGAAAAAAGTATAACTTGTGAACTGCAAGATTTCTCTGGTGGCTAGCAAGCAATTACTTTTGTTTTCCTGAGATAAATTGTGCAAAAATCATTGCCTATGATAAATTATGCCGGAATCATTACATGCTTTCCTCCCCTCCCTTACTCTACAACCAAATTTGTCACATCAGGCTACTTGGTTGTAACTCCTTGACAAATGTTAGGTATTAACTAGCCTCTGACACTTCCTTTGTGAGGAGCACATGACATTTTTCAAAGTTGCTTTTAAGCTGGGTATGTAAGATTTAAATTCTGAGACCTTCTTTGTACATTTTTTTTGTTCCTGGCAACCGATCTATTCTCTACAAGCTGGGATGTTGGTGATTATTGCCTAATTCTCAAGCCATTTCCCAAAGCAAGGTTAATAAACATTGCTTTGTTTTATGATGTAGTAAAGGCACATCAAGCTGGTACAACGCAAAGTTAGGTTTTCAAGATCCCCTAGCAATTCCTTCTCAATGACTAAATGCTTTAGCCTTAACAGATTCCAAAGGCAATACATTTCCGTTTTAAGATCTGTCAAAATACAGTTGTAGTTAGCAAGTCAGATGCTGTCCTAGCATTTCTGACTGCTTTTCTGTGCAGTGTGCATTCTTGGTGTGACTTTTTCTAAGCCCTAGCAAAAAAAAAAAGTCAGAAATGCTCGACTTAACAAAAAGATTAACCATGATGATTATTTTTTTAAGTGCAGTGACTTTTAGGAGTAGAACAATGGCATTTGCAAGACAACGACAGCATACTGGAAGAAGAATTTTTTAAACTACATGTGTTCCACATATGGGATCATCACCCACAGTGGATGTGGCCACTCACAGTTGCTTGCCTAATAGAAGCAGATGTATTTTTTATTCCTCTCTCCATCCCACCCCCTCCTGATACGGAAAACATGGCCAAAGATTTACAATTAGAAAATAAAATATATGTATTTTTAGCCTGGTAATATGAAGAAAACATGTTATATCCTACCCTCCCTGGTTCTTAGCGTGCCCAACACAATCTACATGATGCACACCCAGGAGATCTGAACTTTTGCAGAGTTGTAATGGGATCTCCATGGCAATGCATCCTGCTGAGGAAGAAACACAAGGCTTGGAATTTGAAAAAAGACAGGGTTGGGAGCTATAAAATAGCATGACCCTCAACCCCTGGGGTGCCTATTAATCTCCAGTTAGAGAGACCCAAGGGCTGGGCCAAAATGAAACAACTAGTTAAAATATATTTTAAAGTGTGTGACGTGAAGCGCTGTCTTCTGTGAAGAGTCTTTGGAGAGCGATAGAAGCGGGTGAGGGAAGCTGATGGATGTCATGATGTCACGAGGAGGGCATAAATAATTCTGCAAGAATCTGAGAATATTGTTCAGCCTTTTGTGAAGCTCTGAAAAGAGCACTGTGAGTAGTTAATACATACTATCTTAGCCTTGTAACAGAAGATAGAGAATGCTTTCTGGCTTTATGCCAGAAGAATGAAACAAAAACTATAAGTATGACCATGCCCAGGAGAGCCAACATGACAATTTAAATAGCAACAGGAGACCTTTAAGATTCCTCCCACAAACACAGAATTATTTTTTACTCCGAGGGAAAAAAAATAAGATCAAGAGGGATGCGAGTCTTTTTGAGCATCCATTCAGGTTTCCCTCATCATTTAATGCAATCACATACCTCTCAAATTCCAGCCTCCCTCGTGAAATATGTTTGAGAGTCCCTATCGATTACCTAATAGTCTTTAGAAAAGGTTCTTTTTTTACAGATCTTTTGTACATCCTGGACTCTTGTGTGTATTTATGTGTGCATTTGAGAGAGAGAGGGAGGGAGAGAAATTAAGAAATAATCCTGTCAGTTTGATCAGGTTTTATCATTTCTTGCCTTTCCTCCCGATAGCAAATGAGAAATGTTAGCACTGCCTCCCATCTGTGTTACTGTGCAAAATCCTTGGGGTAATGGATGGTTATTACAGTCTCTGCTTCATTTTCACCAATCTTTCTTTTTCCAGATCACTTGTGTGGAATAAACCTGAAGTCTGTATAATAGTTTCCAAGATAAGCACAACTTTTCTTCGCTGTGAAATCTCTCTCCCCCCCCCCCCCCCATTGCTCTCATCTTCTGCGCATCCCTACAGACGGGAGAGGCTGTTTTACGAAATACACATAGCGAATGATGTTCTTTTCATAGTATTGACTTTTGATTTTTTTTTTCGTTTTCCCAGGGGCTACTTGATTGCGGTGCCTTCTGTTTTCCGATCAGGTGTGGAAGAATCTATTAGTGTGACTATTTTTAATTCAGTCAGGGAGACAACGGTCCAGATCCAACTCGTCGTCAAAGGAGAGATGGTGGCTCGTGCACATGGAGCAATTCTAGGTAGGCTGCCATTAATGTATACAGTACATAATTGAAAGATAGTAGAGCAAAGCTGTTTGGATTCATCAAGGAAAAAGAGTTGAATTTGCTAAGGACATAGGACCACAGTTTTGTGGAATACTTTATTGCAGTGTTTTTTAACCTTGGCCCCTTGAAGATGGGTGGACTTCAACTCCCAGAATTCCCCAGCCAACTTTGCTGGTTGGAGAATTTTGGGAGTTGAAATCCATGCAGCTTCAAGGGGCCAAGTTTGAAAAACACTGGTTTATTGGATAACTAGAAATCCAATTTGTTATGCTCATATCCCAATTCATCCTTTATCTGGATGTTTCTTTTTTTTACTACAAGTCCATTGCTATAATAACAACAGCAGCACATAGTTACAGAATACTAATAATACAAGCTCAGCATTTCATTTAGTGATACAAATATGTATCAACTAGATTTAAGTGTGAGTTTTCCTGATTGTAAATGACTAGGGTTTTAGATGTTTTAAAAGCTAATTGTACCATTTTGCCAGATCTATATTTCTTGTAATGTCCTTAATGCAAATTTAGGAAGTAGGTAGCAATATTCAGAAAGTCAAATATTAGCAATGTCAGTTCATAAAGAAGTGTGACTTTACCACATAACTATAGTTGTCAAGGGTATAGTTCTGCAACAAAAGCCTAAACTGAATATTGCAAGAAATGGGTAAATTATTTAGCAAAAAAAAAAACAGTAAGCAAAATAAATAAATAAATATTGTGCTTATTTTTTCCAGAAATAAGTCCTACTGTTCTTAATGGGACTTACTTTCAGAAAAGCAGACATGGGATTATAGCCTAAAATGTTAAACGCTAGATACTGTACAGTATGTCTCCCTCACTTAATTCCTTTTTAAAAGAATTTGCTATAATTTATTTTCTGTAAGGATGCTTGTGGTCCCCAAATCAGTCTTCCAGTTCTGGGAAAGAAGATGCCATTAAAATTTAAATATTTTTGCGACTCATGGTCATTCAATAAGTAGAGATTACAAACAAATCTACTACTATTATGCAGGCCAACATTCCTGAAAATTAAAACCGGAAAGCCACGGAGCATCTTTCTTTGGCTGCTTGTATGTCAATTATTTAAAAATACCCTTGAAATGTACCATTCCAAAGTGAATCATTTACTTTATAAGTAATTCCATTATCTAAGTGTCACATGCCAGCAGAATTTTTCATAACTGTATGAGAACTGAAGAAGCTTTAAAATTATAGCTCATTCTTCCAAAAGTCTTTGTTGATAGCAGCTGTTTTCTGTTGTCATCTTTGCCGCAAACAGCTGCTTTTGACTCGTGTTGCATCCCATGAAAGGTGCTTGCATGTCTTTTTCTCTTCCAGCGATTGCAAATGTAGCTTTTATCGGCAACCTGCAGCACAGACCACTTGCGTTTGACATTCATGTTATCGGGAGCTTAGCTCAGGAATATCACCATGATCCCCATCTCCAGAGTGGGGTGCTTTGTACATGTTGCTGAGCCCTCACACTGTCCTTCTGGGAGTCACAGTTGAGAGGTGATGCTCATGCCAAAAGTAATGATGGACCCTGGTTTTTTGGCCAAGGCTTGTTTACTTTCTGGCATCTTGCAACTGAACTGGCAATTACATCCAGAAGAAACACATTTATATTTTTGCTGAATATCGGTGCTAGGTTTGCTGCCCATTTTTTTAAAAATAGGAAAATAGTCAAAATATTTAGCTTTATGGGACTTCAGTGAGAGGAAAATTTAACCCCCTTTTCCTTTATCTTGCAGGTAAAGGAACAGTCAAGCTTAAGGTGAGTTCTTATAATTTAGTTGGAATGATCAGGTACTTATAACTTAATAGAAGCTTGTGGAATTGAATGGCTACTTTTTGCTTTTAGATACAAAATTGAAGACAAAATTGTGTGCCTTTGTGCCCGAAAAGAAATCTTCCCTTGTCATTTAAACCGTCAGTTTCACAGGACATCTTTTGGATGGTTCCAACATTTTTCCCACTGTACCCTACGCTTCCAGTCTTTTGTGCTTCATCTTAGCTCTCTTTTAATATTGCTTGTGTGAGTGAAGTGTGTGCCAGTCCCATTAATTTTTTTGCTGCTCAAAGGGAATGGGGTTTACTCTGAACTTGGTCTGGAACCTTGGCAACAGCAACTGCAGCATTTCTTCAGTGTGGCTGCGACTAAGACCACACATTCCTTGGCAGCATCTCTGAATGCGAGTTCTTTCAAAACAGTACATACCAACTCCTTCAGCTATTGCCAAGAGGTCAGATGGTGGACCTATCGTTGACCATCTCTGCTCCGGTCCAGTCTCACCCTAGCCTCTGCAGTGAAATACTGCTGCTTTTTGTAGTTGTAGCAGAGTTCGCGGTTGTTGGAAAACCTTGAAAATGACTGTTGATCTGCTTCTGATATGTGGACTAAGCTGCTCTGTTTTGCTTGAACAGACAGTCCACTTCTGGTTCCCGCAGAAGCCAAATTTGAACTAAATGCCATACTCTGAATATGTTAGCGACCCTGTTCCTGCATTAGGCCATGTTTATATACTGCATTTGCTTTGCTTGTTGGAGTTAGGATCTTGCAGAGTTGGTTATGTTGGATGTCTAATTGAGTAGGGAATCTGAACTTATGTAGTTGTTGACAGATCTTAACTGCTGGTTAGATTGCACTCTTAGAATTGTGTTGATTTCTATACAAATATCTAGGCTAGCATTTGGAGAGAAACAGCATATTACAATATAATGGGTGTGTATTATTTTTTTCTTGCTTTCTTTCTGCTTTGCAATGAACAATTTTTACAAGAACAAATTTCTATTCAGTCAAATAAAGTATACATTCATTCCAAGAATGTTATCCATTTACTCATGCGTGATATTGCTGAGAAAAGCTCATTACTCTTTCTTATAATTCAGTTAATTCAACCATTTCTGCATCTTCTATGAGCCATTGGTCCTCAGGTATTTCGGAGCATACCTTCCATGTTTCTTAGTCCTAGGCTCATAGGAACTCCAGTCAAAATTATGGAAGAGTAACAGGTTGGAGAAAGCTTCTCTGAAGCTTTACAGGCCTAATTTTTTATTTAGGATATATTTTGAGAACCAGTAACAAACCAAGAATGAGTTACCTATAGCTCTATGAGTATAGGTAATCTTTAGGTTAATTTAAAACACCCTTTCTAAGCAATCGTGTTAGACATATGGCAAGAACTATCTTCCCCTTTTTCTGAGAAAGAAGATGTTAGAAAAAAGAGAATGTGTGGTTCTGTCCACTTTGAATTCTGGTCTTTGCTTGCTTTAGGTTCTTCGCTCAGCCTTAAACCAACAAATAATTCTTGAGGAAATGGAGTTCTCTGTTCTGGATCTCAAGTGATGAGTTGTATCCACAGTTAAGAGAACCCAGAAGATTCCCCAAATTCAGCATTTCTCCATCTTGGAAAAATGAAAGGAAAGGCAAGAAAACAAAATGTGTTGCCTATAGCAGGGGTCCCCAACCTTTTGGATCTCAGGGACCACTAAATTCATAATTTTAAATCCCGCGGACCACTAATATGATCTGCCTAATGACTGACCCCTGATTTAGTGCAATATAAAAATGCAAATAATTTTTCTGCGGACCCCCCAAATTTTCTTGCGGACCACTGGCCTATAGTATGAAAATAGAAAGAATATGGAAAGAATATGGTGGAGTGAATGTTTGGAAAAGCAGTGGTGGAGAAATTAAAGCAAGAAGTCTGGATTGACTGTGAAAACACTTTACCAAATCTTAGCATTTGCATTCCTATTGATCTGAACTAATGTTTCTCTAAACCTTAGCAAATTTAAGAGAGGTGGAATGGACTTTATCTTCTCTACTTCCCCAGCTAATCATGGTGTCTGGGGAATGCTGGGTATTGAAATCCACTTAAAGTTAGTTGCCAAGGTTGAGGAACACTGATCTAAACTGTTAAAAAGGACAAGGAACTTATTCAGTGTAACATTTTTAGAATCTGTGCTAGAATTAGTTCTGCCCTGGAATAATAATCATAAATCCAAGTTCCATCCTGGATTTGTCTCCTAGGTTCCTTCAGGACTTCGGGGCCAGGCTCAGGTAAAAGTGTGGGGCAACCATCACTTGGCTGAGGAGGGCTACATCTTCCACAACTATACTACCGTGACTATTGATAGCAAAGGTGCTTCAGTCTTCATTCAGACAGATAAGCCAGTGTACAGGCCAAAGCAGAAAGGTGAGACCATTGTACGGGAGCATTGATTGAGTCAGCAGGAGCCTGATGTTTTGTGCTGGGACCATTTCGATTCTCCCTGATTATGTTTTTCTTTTCTTTTCTAGTGCTGATCAATCTGTTTACCGTGAACCCAGATTTGCGACCAATCAATGAGAAGGTAAGGATTTACCTAAGCTTGAGGGAATCCGCATTTTATGCAAATAGGCTATTTAAGAAACTGTATTTTATGCAAATAGGCTAGATCAGTGCATCTGGCTGGAGAATTCTGGGAGTTGACTGGGCAATTCTGGGAGTTGAAGTTTGAACATCTTATAAGGTTGAGAAACACTGGACTAGATTCATTTCATTTGAGAAGGATCTTGGCTGACAGCCAGTGATGAAAATTAGTCTTTATTTAAAACTTGAGAGGCTGCTCTTGGAGTAGAGAAGAATACAGGTAGACCTCAGGTAACAGTTACCCTGTTTAGGGACCATTCGAAGTTACAATGGTGCTGAAAAAATAGCTTTGTGACCCATCCTTGCAGTTATGACTAACAGCATCTCCATCATCATTCAATCAACATTTGGGTGCTTTGGGGTATTTATAGTGGTTGCAGTGTCCCAGGGTCAGGCAATATCATTTGCTTGCTTCACAACTGGCTTTCAATAAGTAAAATCAATAGTAAAATCTCAAATTGAGGGCATGCAGTCTCGCTTAACAACCTGCAGTGATTTGCTTAACAACAGCAGCTGAAGTGAGGCCGTAAGTACACCAGAGTCGTGTGATAATCTTGCTTAAGTGTCACTTAGCAAGTTGCTGACTTCAGTTGTGCTTGTTAAAGAGGACTACTTGCATGCCAGATAAAATAAAGCAATTTGTTTAGGAAAGAGATGTTGACGCTTTCCCATAACAAAGATATTTTTTCTAATTTTGGAAAATGAAAGGAAAGCAGTCCAAAGTGTTGAGTTGGACCTCTACAAAGGGGAGAGAGTTTTATGGAATTACTTCATCAGAAACTGGCGCCCACATTAGCTTCATTGCATTGCATTGCATTGCAGTAAATTAAACAAGCAAGCAAACAAACAAATAAATAAATTTCCATGCCAGTTTAAGACTTCTTCATTTTCCCAGATTTTTTATCCCAGTTTTAATTGTACTTTAATGCATATTACTTTAGATTTCGAGTTACTGATTTGCAGCTGCCTAGTTTATGTAGTGTTTTCATTTTACATTTTGCTGTTTATGCTTTTACTGAAATTGTATTTTTTGGAGGTATTTTAGTAGGAACTGCCCAAATACTGTAGCTTTGGCTGTTGAATAGTGTTTAAAAAACAAAATAATTAAATAAGCTTGGGTTTAGTGCCACAATGCCTAGTGGAATAAAGCTATTTAATTCTCTCTTTGTTTTCTTTCAGATTGAAGCTTATGTGCTGGTGAGTATCTGTGAGAAAGATTATTTTCTTCCAGGGTGCCTACAGTGGCATTGATAAAATCAAGATGGAAGGAGCCCCTCTTCCTTTTTGGAGCATTGGATGTCCATAAAAAGGGATGATGGCAGATGCCATGTTGATTTTTTTCGACCTTTCATGGATGCCCTGATTTCTCACCTACACACACACACACACTGCTTTCAAAATTCTGTAAGTTTTGCTTGAGGAATTAGTTTTCCCTCTAAAAAGTTAATGAACACAATGGACCAATTATCTTCACTATCATTTTCAAGGAATTGCTTGGCATAGGCCAGTGATGGTGAAACATTTGGGCTCAGTGTGTCAGAAACTTGGAAAATGCCCATGCTGATTTTGCTAACATGGGACCCCCTGAACTTAAGAGAAAAAAATTCTCTATTTCCCCCTCATCTAAGCCACCCTGAACAGTGGCAGTTGGCAGCAGTGGACATTCGGCCTGAAGTAGATAGAGACCTGGTCATTGACTTCAGCCCTAACCTCACCACTGTCTCTCAAAAAGGTGTCCATGTCAGATTTGTGAAGAGAACAATAAGAGATGAAATATTGAAAAGAGTGAGAGAAGAATCACTGCAATATAGAAACAAGGAGATCATGGTGTTGAAACAGATCCCTTGGAACATAAGAGATCTAAAAAAACAATATCAATTCTTGACCACAAAACTAAATGAAAAAGGAATACATTTTAGATGGCTGGTTCCAGAGGGGATTTTAATTAACTGGAATTTATGAGAGACATGCAAGCATTTTCGAAGGGAAAATAAAATGCACAAGAAGATAAGGAATTTTTAAAAAATAACAAAATAATGATAGAAGAGACAGTGATACAAAGTGAAGAAGATGAGTAAGAAAATACAGACTATGAAGAGGGATCAATAAAAGAACAAAGACAGAAAAGAACCACTGGGAAAACAAACCCTAGATATAATTAAGCAAGAAGGAGAAAGGAAATGAGATTCTCTCAATGAATATAAGGAGTAAATTCTCCCTCGAAAAGAAGATTTTTTTTTATACAATTATGAAAATTGGATACAGAAATAATTTGTCTGCGAGTAAAATAGGGGGAAATGGAAGAAATTACCTAAGATGTTGTTTTAAAATGTCAGAAGAAATCTGTGTACAGGATGTCTGGCAAGAAATAAACTTGAAAAAGACTCAGTGCACATTTTATTCAAACAGACACAAATCATGGTCTAGAATTGATAGGATGTGGATGTCCCTGAATTAAGAACTAATATACTTGAGGTGGAGATAGAACCTAGCATTTGGGTTGACATAACCCAGTAAAACTGATTTAGAAAGGAGTAAAGAAGAACTGTAAGTAGATGCTGAACCAATCCATATTAAAGAAGTAAAAATTTACAAAATTTGCAGCAAAGGAAATGGAATTTTTCTTTAAAGAAAATAAAAGAGAAGTTACCTCACTCCAGAACATATGGGACACAGCCAAAGCATATTTCAGAGGATTAGCTATAACCTACATGGCTAAAAAGAATAAAGTGAAAAAACAACAGAGTATGATATTAAAAGAAGTACAAGAAATTAGAGTTAGAACTTCAAAGAGACCCACAAAAGAAAATGCTTAAAAGACAAATGGAGATAATTAAACATAAACTGAACTTAATAGTCTCAGAAGAAATAGCTCAAGAAACCAAAAGGGCAAAACATTTTTTTTTTTTGAGAATGCAAACAAACCAGGAAAATGGTTGGTGTATATACTGAAAATGAAAAAGAGAAAAAGGTGATAAATAAACTGCAAGATAAGCAAGGATACATACAATTCCAAAATGAGACAATAAAAAAATAATTAAAGAATATTGTGAAAAGTTATATGATACAGAATCTAAGGAAAAAATAACACAATATGTGTAAGAAGCCAATCCACTCAAAGTCCCAGGAAACTTAAAAATATATTAAATGAAGAAATAACAATCTAGGAACTAATAGAAGCAATAAAAAGTCAGAAAAATTATAAAACTCAGATGGGCTATCAGCAGAATTCTAAAAACGCTTTTCTGACATGTAATGAGCTATTTTTAGAAGCCAAATTACCAAACACATGGACAGAAGCCATTACACTAATACCAAAAGAGGATATAGATCGAACACAGATAAAAAATTATAGACCAATATCTCTATTAAATGTGGACTACAGAATTTTTGCTTCAATAATAGCAGAGAGACTGAAAAAATTTCTGATGGAATTTATCCACCCAGATCAAAATGGTTTCTTACCAAAAAGACAAATAAAACACAACTTAAGGATTATTATGGATACATTAGAATACTATGAAACACGTCCAGGAAAACAACTGGTACTAATCTTTTTAGATGCTCAAAAGGTTTTTAATAATGTAAGTTGGCAATTTATGATACATCAATTAAATTGTATGGACTTTGGAGAAGAATTCATAAATGTAATTAGGATGATATATCATAAACAATCAACTAAAGTAATTGTAAATGTGAATTGCACAGAGAATTTTAATATAAAGAAAGGAACAAGACAAGGATGCCCGCTATCAGGCAAGATCCAGAAATTAAAGGAATGGAGATAAGAGGAAAGATATAAATTACAAGCATTTGCAAGTGATTTGGTATTCATTGTAAAAGAACCGCTGGAGACAATTCCTAAACTATTAAAAAAGATAGAGGAATTTGGAGAGGTAGCAGGACTGAAAATAAAGAGAGAGAAAACTAAAGTTATAATTAAAAATCTTACACAAAAACAAAACTGGCAGAAAAAGTAGACTTTCAAATAGTTAAGAAAGTCAAATACTTGGGAATATACTTAACAGCAAGTTGCGCAATGATAAAAGAAGACAATTACATAAAACTAAGCATATAATCAAATCAAATCAAATTTTATTCATCACATGCACAGTCATACATGGTACGAAATGCAGTGAAATGTGTATGTGACCGCTCGCGACCGTAGGTAGTAGGGCAAGAGAATAGTATAGACAGGGAGGGAGAATAAGTTAGGGAGTGGTTGAGAGAGGTAGATTATAGGAATACTTTATAGACCTGGGTTTGTTGTGGTTTGATTTAGGGTCCATATTGCCTGTGGGAAATATAATAAAATTAGATTTGGAAAAATGGAAAAATCTACATATATCAGTGCTGGGAAGGATTACTACTGTAAATATGAATATCCTATCAAAATTGCTTTTCCTGTTCCAAACAGCACCTATAAAAATTGAAAAGAAATTCTTTGATGATTTGAATAAACTGATTTTGAAATTTATTTGGCAAGGAAAAAAAGCGAGAACTAAATTGAAAACATTACAAGAATCCAAAGAAAACGGAGGGTTTGGACTACCAAACAGGTCTCTATATTATCAAGCATGTGTGATAACATGGCTAAAAGAATGGATACCCCTGAGACACAAGTAAATATAAATCTGGTTTACATGTTAATACTATGTGCCAAAATTTCCTTAATTATAATTAATTTTAAAAAGCAATAGCTGTCTGTATTTATCCATGCTGTGCCATGGCTTTTAAATGTTAGTGGCTGGGTCCACTTAGCCCACTAAGCAAAAAATGTGATGTATTTTTATATTTTATTTATTATTAGACTTAGATGCCATCCATCTCATTGAGTTGTTTTTGCATTTTCAAATGTTGTAGTAAGAAAGATATTTAAATATTGGTAACTAAGACCAATATAAGAAATGCATCTCTTTTCCTAGGATCCCCGAGGGTCTCGGATGGTAGAATGGAAAAACCTCAAGCCAGTTTGTTGTGGTGAGTTTTAGACTGTCACAACTGAGCATCCCACTGCCCAGAGCTTCAAAGAGAAAGGGTGAGATGCAAATTGATTAAAGAAATAAGGATGAATCCTTTCGCTCTTCTATTTTCTGGTTGTGATCCCCAAGGAAATTGGGCCACCAACATAGCTCATCTCCTCTGATCTTCCTTTTCTTTGGCAGGCATCCTCAACATGAGCTTCCCTTTGTCTGATCAACCAGTGTTTGGAGAATGGTTTATATTTGTAGAAATGCAAGAATACACATACAACAAATCATTTGAAGTTCAAAAATATGGTGAGTGAAATAGCAGAGCTGCTAGAACTTGTTTTGAAAACACATTATGTTTGAGATGTCATAATCATGTTTGAATTGGTCAAAACAATCAAGATGCAACTGAAGCCCCCTCTATAGATGTTCTTATATTAAACAGTTTCTAAAAAAAGTTGAGTTAGTGGTGCTCAGGTTATTATTATTGTACTTATTGTGATTGTCACTAATATTTATATTCATTCATATTCAGTATGGTAGACAAATGAGGAATAATTAAAGCCATCAAAACATTTAAAAAATTAAATGGCTGCTCCAAATCTTTGTTGAAAAGTCAAATGACTACTGCAGATCTGGACAGCCTAAATGTTAATAGATAAATATCATCTCTGTCTTGCTAGGTTCAACATCACCATCCTGATCTGTGATGGCAGTGTTCATTATCAGTTATGCTTATTAATATCTTCATTAATATCTTCATTAATACCATCTAGACTTTTATAAACTTTCATGTTAGAAAGGCTTGCTTTGGAAATCAAAAGTCTTCAGAAAAGTGCTACAAATAACCTCAGGAAGTTCTACCAGATTATTAAATCCATTTATTTTTTGGGTAAACCATGAATAATATCTGATTGTTTTTTGTTAGATATATAAACTTGTATCAATATCTAGTTATTAAATTCCATTCTATGCTTGTTTTATCATTTCCAAATGGAGAATATAATATCCAGTTTCCTCCTTGTTTTTTCCATATCTTTTTATTTCATTCAAAAATCCATTTCTGAAACTAATTTAGCTTCTCAGTGTGCAGCCTTGCACACTTGAAATAGCTTAGAATCTGAAATCAGAATTTCAGAACCCAGACAATAGGACAACCATTTAAACCTTGTTTTTTAAGCAAAGCCTAATGGAGAATTTATGATTATTTAGAACCTTAATGTATGCTTGGATCTTCTGTCTCAGTGGCCATATTTTTATAGTAACTTTTGTTACTTTTTACTTTGTACTGTATAAGATTTTAGAATTTCAATCCTTTTATTTTAAAACAACATGTGCATCTCTTTTGAAGTAGTTCTGCTGAATTGAAACAGCAAATAAAGAAAGAAGGAAGGGGAAGGGAAGGGAAGGAAGGGGAGTTTTTCAGTCACACCAACATATAAATATGCCATACTGCATGAATCCCATGAAGCGTCCAAGCCCTGCCTGAGGAACATGAGGAGTGCAAAATTAATAGCAGTGTAGTATTAATTAATTTCAGCAAGCTGGAAATACAGGTAGTCCTCAACTTACAACCACAATTGAGCCCAGAATTTCTGTGGTTAAATGAGAACATTTGTGAAGAGAGTTTTGCCTCATTTTATGATGTTTCTTGCCAGTTGTTACATGAATCATTGCAGTTGGTGAATTAATAATCCAGTTTTTAAGTGAATCTGGCATCCCCGTTGACTTTGCTTGTCAGAAAGTCACAAAAGGTAAATCACATGACCTTGGGACACAGCAGTGGTCATAAAAATGAACCAGTTACCAAGCACCTGAATGTTGATCACGTGATCATAGAAATGCTGCAAAGGTCGTACCTGAAAAATGGTGATTTCTCACATTTTTTCAGTGTCGTTGTACCTTTGAATGGTCATTAAATGAACTGTCGTAAGTCGAGGACTCCCTGTTATATCTGGAACACTTCATCCCCTTACTAAAATTAAAACCAGACCGGAAATGGAACTATCTTGCAAAGTAACATATTTTATTAAAATGCAGAAGCTTTCATGAATTACACCTCACTTTCTCTGTTGCATAGAATGGCTACTAGATTCCTTCTAATGGTTGTCTAATGTAGATTAATGCGACTTTCCTCCCACATTGTTTATTACTGAATGAAGGTTCATTTTTCATGAGCGACCAGATGTTTAGTCCAAGACCTTTTCAGGTTTTGTTTGGTGGATTCCACAAGAACTTAATGGGGGGGGGGGGGGAGTTCACAAGCATAGTCAATTTTTCCATCATTAGAGCATTGCCTCTTGATTGGGTATACTGGGAATTTTTTCTTTAATTATTATTTTTGTTTAAATTTAAATCAGTCTTGAAATCTGAAAAAGCTTGAAGTTCCCTGGTCTAGCAATGTTTTCAAACTTGGCAACTAAGATGTGTACTTCAATTCCCAGAATTCTCCAGCCAGCATGGGAGTCGAAGTCCATACACTTTAAAATTGCCAAGTTTGAAAAACATTAGTCTAAAAAGGGAGAACGCTTCCATTAGGCTGAGCACTTTACTTCACATCATTTGCAGCTTTTTGAGAAAAAAAAAAAGTTGTGTTTAACATCATTTAGAGAAGTAAACCAGGACAACATCTGAAATTATTCCATGGGAATTTGGCAGCAACAAGCCTCCTAAACATATGTCATTTTCAGTCTTTCTTCCCCCACCAAAATAAGAAATCAAATAGTTACGCCAACTGAAAAAAAGGAGGCCTGATCCATTTTTGGGTGGGAGGGGGCAGGGCATTGTAATTAGCTGCTGTGAAAAATAAGTGATCCAGCCAGAAGTTATAAACAGTTGAAAACTGTTTACGGGACCGCCTTTTGCCACCTTCAGCCTCCAACCGACCTGTGCGCTCCCACAGGGCAGGCCTCCTTGGAATACC